>OMLF01036325.1:0-19559 GCA_900302615.1 Holocentrus rufus | reverse complement strand
CCTGCACAGTCATTATTTGAATCCATCCCCTTGATAACATGCGCACTGGGGGCCGCAGCTGGACCCACAGAAGGACCCAGGTGTTTCTGTCAGCCATCTCGCGTTTGAATAAGATGGAGCTTTATTTAGACTTTTCATCCCTTTTACTGCTCCTTTTTCATCAAAATGCTGCTGCCCTCACCCCACAGCAGCCTCCATTTCTACACTGGCTTAGGTTTTGGCTCTTGGTAGCTGATACATGAACTCTTTGCAGCAGCATTGCGGTGTAGAATAGCAGCAACAGTAGCAGCAGGAGCATGTTGTCCCTTATCTGGGAGTGAAAATTAAGTTTCAGTTGCTAAACGAGCTGGGAAGCTAAGGCTTCTGTTGCAAGATATACAATATTTACTTTGCTCCTGTCTTTTCTCTGTTACTCGGAGTAACACAGTATTAAAATTCAACTATTATTCTGGTTTTATTGTTCATTATCTCAGCATATGCTTCGTCCTTGGTCTTGAGTATCAGTGATTTATGGCTCAAACTAATATTATCATTCCCCTGTGCCACTGCCCAGACTGTCCTCCTAGTATGCATATGATCACAGTACAAACTTGCCAGGTGGCAGTGGTCCCCTCAGGATGTTGGAGCAGTCTCCAGAAAATGAGCTTGCACGCTAAAGCAGGTGTTTCTAGAAATACACAAGCCCCATGATGTGTCCCCAGGACATACGTCTGTTTTCAGGCAGACAGCCTGGTGCAAATCACTGCTATCTCTCTCTCTCACGCGCACAAATGGGTCAGTTGTTTTATCCACTGGGTAAAGCAACAAATTAACTTCCTAAAGTGTAGCCAGCTTTTTTTTTCTTTTTATTGAACCTGTTGATCATTTTGGCTCTGCTTGTACAGAGGCACAGTTAATTCACAAAGCTTATATTGAAGAAATAGGGTGGTCATTGTACTTTTTCCTCAGTCTCTAGGCTTTTAGCTTCAAGCCAAAAATGATTTTTTTCCTTGTATAGAGGCCCAGAGCACTGTCTAATTACTGCCTACTGTTATCATACATACAATACAGTATAGGCTTGGTGTATTAATCTGATTTACAGAGGTGAGGGTTATTGTTAATGCCTATAAAAATAGTTTTAATTATGAATTGTTGCTTAATAATGAGTCGAGTACATCTACACAATAATCTGGAGGCATTCATCAGTGATAGCTCTGAAGTAGGTCAAATCCAATGAGAGCTTCTCATATCAATCAGGTGTTTTTGTTTGTAACTCTGCTTTTTCAGCGAAACTGCAGAAAGAATCATACATGAACATCAATGTACCGCATCTTTACTGCCAGGAGAGGGCAGCAAGACACAGACTCAATGAGATGCTACCCTGTTTTCTGCCTTGGAAGCACTTTCAGTACCATTGCCTTATTGAATTTGTCAGACTTTATTGCTTGAGGAAACTTGATGGAATCATTAGTTTTTTCATTATGCACTTTGCTCATTTGTGTGCACAGTAGATGCACATGGTTTCTAATGACAGCTTTTGAAAAACACTATCAAGGCTGGGCAGTGATACTGGCTTATAAAGATAAAAAACGGCTTCAGATATTAAACTGCTTTCATCAGACTCTGTGTCGACAATAATATATGTAATTTGCATCGTTGGAACACTCACAGAGATTGTAATACCGACAGAACAGATGATAATGCTGCATGCTGCCCTCATGCTGTCAAATATTTCCTGAATGTCTGCACTGCAGTAGTCTTTCTCAGCAGTCTCTTATCCACTCAGTGTAGATAAACTGTCTGCTTGCTGATAGCGGCACAGCACGAGATTAAAATATGATAACAGTGAAAAATGAATATGGATGCTAGGCTGACGCGCTGTGTATTATTGGACACCCAAGACATAAAGTAGAGTGTATCAGCATTCATCAGAAGTGAATGCCACTCAAGTGGGATTTCCAGCTCTGGCAACTTGTTCCATTTTTCATTCTCCACAAAGTGAGTTTTGATTACATGGAGTGCACTTCCGTATATTTTCTGCCAAGGCCAAGACATGATAGAGAGCTGCTTGATTACTGTGCTGCGAGGTCTCCTCAGCCAGTAAAATGCATGGAAATCAAAGCAAAGACAGTGTTGTGCTGTGCTGTCAACAAAGTATATGGAGATTTAAATTAATCTAAATTTTTCTGTGCAATGCAAACAACATAAACAAAGCCAATAAATTTAGTTCAAATCTCATTTGAATCTCATGCTACTTAAGCCTTTACTCTGACCGGCCATTGCTTGCACCTTTACAACTTTCATTATATAATATCCTAGATTCTCTTATTTACCCACCTTCAAATGTAATTAGTCTCCATGGATTTGCCCAGCCATCATCTTGAGATCCCACCACCATCAGACCAACATTTCAGGGTCATATCCTTCAAACTGCAGGGATAGAAATATGTTGGAAAAACAGTGCAATTTACAGATTGGATTTCCTCTAGCTCTTTATGATTTTGCAGTGTGAACAATCATAAATCCTCATGGGGGATTTTGTTCACAAGGCATAATTTTCCTGCACCTTTTGAGACGATCTAGTGATAAATTTAACTTGTGAGCTTTTTTTTTTTTTTTTTGGTCATTTTCACATGCTAATTCCCAGTGATTCTCTTCCACTGATTTGAATTTAATTGCTGAGAGTCCGTTCACAGTGTGACGCCACATCCAGAGGCTTGACACCGTGGTGAGAAGCACTGCTAAAAAGACCCCTTAACCTTGAGGATTAATGCCAGTCACTGTAGCGCTCTATTAAGAGAACATGTTCAAATCATAAAGACAGGGTGCAAATGAGAGTACACGTCCTTCAAGAGTCTATTTCTGCCTACTGATACAGAGATGGACAGACTAATTTGACAGTATGCGCCCTGAATTAGAGCATTTGAATTTGTGCCTTTGTCCAGTGTAATTCAGCCATTTTATAGATGACTGCCCTGAATGAGAAATCTTGTGCACCAGTGTTGGGGTTTGTGACACACCTTCTTCTACCCTCAGTCGATGTGTATGCTTTAAGGCAACGTGCTTCTCTTTTTTACTCGTTTACCCACTCGGTCAAGAGTGCAGGCCTCTGTGGGAACCACGGTGCAAATGGGAAAAGGCAATGATGGATTAGAGGGAAAGTTGAGGCAGCATGCAGCCTCTGCATTAGGACGAAAGGGGAAAAAGACGGATTGCCCAGGGAACGCTGGCTGCGATGCAGACATGTCCTGCCATTGTCATCCGCTTGATTCATACATTGTGAAGTGGTTGCTGGAGACGGGGGAACAGGATCCAACAGTGATACCTCTCTCGGACATTAATCTCATACACGGCGGTGGTGCTGATGACAGGCAGGGAGGAGATGCTACATGGTGTTTACCCCTAATGAGCTCGGAGATGGTGATAGCAAATTTGCAGAAATGCTGTGACCAGCACGCTTGCAATATTGCATCTTTGCATGCTTGCACGTTTATGACTTATATTGGCTCATATTTCATGATAGGCCAGCATCGTTTAGCTGGATAGGCTGTCATTTTACCTCACGATATAATATAACTTTATTGTCCTCCATGGCGAATTGTCTTTGACCACACCAAACATAAAACACTGAAACATTAAAAACACATAATCAATATTTATGTATCTTTAAAAAATGAACAAAAGGAAGACAAAATGAGTAATAACACTTACAATTTTTATATCAGGATTCTTGCTATAGGCATCTTAAAGTGCCTCAAAGAGGGCTGTAATTCAGATTGGGAGGGTGTGTGCTGTCCTTTATTCCTGTGGAATATGATATATAACAATCCCAGGATGTTAGTTGCTAATCCATGTTTATCAACACATAGCACAGGTTGCAGCCAAGTCTGTATTTGTTATATTTTTATCAGTTCTGAAATTTGTTTTTCTGTGTAGCTAATGAGTTTATCTCTGTCGTTAATGAGAAAACATTACAGTGAATCTGCATTACAGTTACTATATTCATTCCAACCTTTGTGTAAACAGTTCAAATGCCACACAGCTTGAATCACACATGATTTGAGAAGCACTTTTCCACTCTGTCACACAACACTGAGTCCATTCCCAGACAACCTGCGCCCAGTGTTGATAAACATGGATTAGCAACTAACAGCCGAGGATTATCTTGAGAATAGGCGACCCCAGCGAGCCATGTTGTGTGCAAAACACCTTAAAGTAGACTGTTGACAGACAATAAGGCTCACCCTCCACGCTGTCATTGGATCCAGATAACTGAGACACCGGGTCAGCTGAACATGTGACTGCAGAGCGGTCATGCCTGTAACCGGCCTGGGTCCCCTGTCCATTCTATACGCTCGGCTTCTATACATCATTAAAGCTGCATTTGTTGCCGTGTGCGGGTGTTTTTCCACCGGCGTGTCAGCGGTGTTTGTCACCGAGGAGCAGCAGCATGTGACGCTCATAATGACCGCTTCACCCTTGTTGAAGTATATCAGGTGATCTACAGCAAGGAGGCCATTTTATTGATTTGTAGAACCATGCTAAAGACCTCCTCTCTTTATGAAAGATCTTCAAACAGTTGACGGCATTTTCTCCTTTGACTGGAGCTGGGAAATCCTGTCGGGTTCCCATTGTGGAAATGTAAAAGCTCATAATCTAGATATAGAAAAGAACTGGACTTTGAAAAAATACACAAAATGTTATAGCAAATGGATTGGAAATAAGACATTTTGTAGCACCAGGTTCAGTCACAATTTAGACTTGTGACAAGGGTTTGACCAATATGTGTTTTGATTCTTTTTTTGCCATTTTCTGCCAATCATTAAATTAGAAAATTACTAGAAAAAAATAAACAAGAAATCTATTTCGAGAGTAAATATCTTTATTGAAATGTTTGAATATACAAAATGAACACAGAGAATATTGAAAATGCAAAATAGAAAGATGAAAGAGATACTACCAAACAATATTACAAATCGTTTAATAGAGAAAAGCCTCTGTCATAGCAGAGAGGAAAGACATGGACATGCCGGTGGTCAAAAAAGTTTTCAGGCCAGTTCTTGCTGTCAGTCATCATATCAGTTGTTTCTGCATCACTTTTAAGTCGGTTGATAAAACCCTGCCTTGTCCTTCACCTTGCTCCCCTCCTCTCCTCACACGCCCTCCTTTCTCCTCTTGTCTGCCTGTGAAACAGTAGTATGCTGCTAACCTACTTCAGTCCGGTGTTTGTGTTCTAGCAGTGGCCTGGACCCTCTATAAATAGGCCCCGCTGATTGATACGGGGTACAGTACAAACCTCGTAAGCCTTTTCTCTGCTGCCGGGCAGAAATGACTTTCATGTGTCTGTGTCGCTCGGCTTTTACACACCTGTCCCTGTCACGGTCTAATTTATCTCCCTTGCCCGTATGTCGAGCAGCATCCGAGCACCAGGCAGAGGTTTACCGCCGTGCCTGAAAGACCATACAAGTTCATTCATTTTTCCCTCAGGAAGGGCTCCTAAATAAGTGTATGATGTGTTTAATGTTGAACGTGAAGTGTGAGCATGTCACGGTTACTGTAATTTGGTATTTTAACACATTTCAATGTTTTGGGGAATTATAACGTGAACATCCATGATATTTATGAATATAACTTGCTGCAATTTTTTCAATTGATGTAACATAAAAGTGATTCAATTTACATTTTGTATTATTATTAGCATTACTGGTATTTCTTGGGAAAAGCTCATTAAATGTGGATGGGCTGCAGGCTGCCGGCTTCGGATGATTTTGTTCAGACAGGTTTGATTTTGTGTGGTGAATCTGATCGGGCTTCTCCAGTGTGAAGTGGTCTAAAACTGACAGTGGGAGTTTAGATACACAGGGGAGAAAAAAGGCACTTACCTTACTGAAGATCATTGCTCAAATTAAAATGGGTCGGAGAAAGATTTTGTTGCTGTTCTGATTTTTGTGTGTAAACTCGGCACTATTGATGAGGAACTATGACATGTTGGGCATCCGTTTGAATCTGACGGAGAGAGAGGTTTTTCATCTCAAATAGCTTTGTCATGTCAAGCTCCCATATGGCATATTCATGACAAATCCAACACAAGGTGTAAACAGTGTTCGCAGATGGCTCCATGGACCTGTCACTATGGGAGGTGGCAGGATAAGCCCTGCTGGGACCAGCTCAGTGAAGCTGCTATCAGACAACGCAACAGCCGATTGTTCCCAAATGACAGCAGTGAAATTCTTTCTCACTGCGGGCTGATGGACGCTCAGACCGCGTCTCGGGATTTGAATATGCAAAGATGTGTCAGTCGCATTATCGGTGGTCATGCTTTGATGATGTGTGATAGAAAGTTGCAGGCGGTTTTATGATTTTTGGACAGCTTTGGATTTTGTTTTGCATGTGATATGGTGATGTCTGGCTAAGCATATGCTACACTCTGTTTGTTAATCAGGAACAGTTTTTCTTAAAGGGCGTTTGACAGAGTGACTCTTTAACGAGTTCGCCACTTTTCACACTCACAAAACTCAGCACATAATTGTCAGCTAGATGCATTTTGACATAAGAATCTGTGTTATTGATATTTCTTCCGTTAACATCAAAACTGCAGGAAAGGGGACATTGATTATTCAGGTCCAGTGAGTTAACCTAATTAACAGGTGACAAGAAATTCAATAATCCAAGTCTGTAAATGCTATTATAGACTTCACCTGAATAACCGAGGGTAAGAATCTGTGTAATGGAGTTTAAATGTGCTTCATTTTTATCTCAAGTCAAGCCTCCAGCTGAGGGCATCTCTGTGGTGGGTAGATGTTTGATAGCTGCAGCTCAGTTAAATCAGATAATGATTTCAAATGAGGGCAAATTAAGTCCATGCTTATTAAGTTATTAACATTCTGAAGGCCATAATATTGATTCCAACCGTGCAAAATACCATCAGAGTCATCACTCAGAGCACTGCATATGTTGTCTGTATTCAGTTAAGATACTGTAGGTTCAAATGTAAAGTGCACGACTTGATAAGAAATGAGCATAGAGATTAAAGCTCTAAAGTTGTTTTACAGTGAATTCTTGTCACCGGATATAGTGCACCTCTAACCTTTACTTAAGCTCAAATTACACCGCCTCCCAATGGCTGCGTGATATTTAAGAGCACATATTTGTTTTGCCCTCCCAAAATGAATAATTAAATGATGGTAACTTTGCCTGCACTGTTGAGAAAGTCAAATCACAGCCCTCTTAATGGAAAGGACAGGCCTACTTTCTGTGTCACTCCCCCATCTGCACTGCACTTAGATATACACATTTAGCTGTCACTCTCCCAGACTGCCTTAAAATCGTCGCTATCTCTTATGTGAAAGCTGTCAGCCATTGTTATATGCGGAGGAAGCCTGATGAAGGTCCGTGACCGAAACGTCACATTAATTTCTTTGAATAAAATCTGGAAGTTTTGCAGCAGTGTTACAGCAGTATGCAGGACTGCCCTCATTTCTACTATTTATGGGCGCTATTGTGCTGATTGTTTCAACATGAAACACAGATAAAAATGGCAAATGACTTAATAAAGCCGTACTTGTAGCTAATCAACTAGGTAGCTGAAGCTAGTTGTAAACCCTAGTTGCAGCATTAGTTTAACTTGGGTCACTGTGCCCAGTTTAGAAGAATACGACTTCTTGTCTCTGTACAGGCTGCGTCTCATATAATGTCTGTTTCATGTCATCATTAATCATGTTTTCCTCTTTGAACAACTGTTTAAAGTGCCTGTTTACATTTTGCTTGGACACGATACCTTAAATAGCCATCATGCTATCCCCTTTAACAGCAGTACGTAATTATATATTTCAGACCTTGTTGCGAATCAATATAAAGTATAAATTTGTGTTTTTTTACTCATGGTAACAGAGATGTAGTAAGTCATATATGCCTTATAAAAGACGAAACTTTCCGGGAGACCTTGAGAGACAGTCATACCTGATAGGAATTGGCCTTTAAATGCTTTGTATACTCTCCAGTTTTGCCTGTTCATTGTTCTTTCCTGTACTGACAATGCTGTTGCCATGCAGTTGAGCTGATGAGACTGGTGAGCAAGGTTCGATTCGGTGGAAGTTGAAAGATGGACCGACACTTGGGCCTGCCAGTGGATCCTCTCAAGCCCGGCAGCGCAGACCACCCTGGCCAAGAGGGACATCTGTGAGGAGACAGACGGGGGAGGTGGGGGGTGGCGGTGTTGGAGGATGGAGAGCTGGGAGAGGATTAGTGAGTGAACACTCCAGAGAGGGAAAGAGTGCTAGATGAATGGAGATGGATCGAGTGATAAGGGGAGAGGACAGGGCAGAGGGGGAGAGAAAGAGAGATGGTTGAAGATGGCAGAGAAAACTAATTTATAAGCTGGTCTGCTGCATCAGAAAGAGACTTCATTGAGTCCTCTGAGACACAAGCAGGAATCTGTCGAACAGAATCCGATCTGCTGCAGCTGTGATGAGAAGCATGCACATGATGGACGGACTGTAGCCGAGCATCTACAGTAGTTTTAAAGGGATGGTGGAGCCAGTTAAAAACAGGGATTTTCTTGTTTATTATTATCCTTGATTACTCTCTTCATAATCCACCAAGATTTGTGAGCTGCTGAAAATCAATAAATGGAGTTTTAGGAGGCTGTATTTTCTATAGCAATATATTGCAGCAGGGCTGGGTGGGACTTACTTCCCCTTGTAAGGTAGCGATATTGTCTGCGCGATGGTAAGACCAACCAACTGGCCAGCAAAGTGAAAATATCCCGCTTGTTGGAACTGAAGTGTCTAGTGCTGCAGTGTTGCTGGAGAGCTCACTTGCTAAGAACGTAGGCTACACTTTAGAGGCTTGTCGTAGGAGCTGGATGATAGTTCCTAGATGTTTGACGCCATTGCTAGCTAAACCTCCATATCAGATTGAAGCGCTTTGCTAGCCCTCACCTCTTCTGATATAATGTTAGATTGATAATGTAAACCTTGGTAAAATAGTGAAATAGAAGCGATCAAAGAACAAAATCAATGCCCTGTGCTAATGAGCTAATAGTTGAAGAGTCAATCAAACAGGTGCGGGAGGAATAAAAACTGAGGTTGTGTTTTGATTGGACCGCCACACTCTAAGCAAAACTCAGAAATTCAAGTTTCCTACACCCAATGAAGACACAAAAGCCTATTTTTTTTTTAAAAAAAAATAGTGTACTCTCCCTTTAATAATAGAATTAATTATCAGAAGAGGAACAAATTGTAGCCTTCCTGCCGTGTACGGGGATTGCACAATTTTGAAACGCAACTGCAGCACAAATGCCTTTGAACCGTCTTTCCAATTGCAATTCCCTGCTTGTTAGTTGGACTCCTAAAGGACTTGATTCCTTACGTTGCTATGGCGAATGCTGCAAGAGAGAGCTCCACTTGTTATCTTCATGTTATACTGAATGCCCGTCCGTGGGTGTGCAACAAAAAGTGGTGTCTTATTAGTCCCTTGGGTGCCCTGACCCCATCTCGAACATACTTTATAAATGGCATTTCTAGGTTTTCACACCTTCGCCGCCAACAGTTGGGCAGTTCTCACCCACGCAGTTACACATTAAGGGCAACCTCGATGTGCTGCCCTACTAATGGCACCAGGCCCATTTGTTCTCACTTGAGAGGAAAACCGAAGTATCAGCGCTCCCCACGGACAAAGTCTATCATTCTTAAGTAACTGTTGTAGTTTGCGCGCGCCGACCCATCTAAGGCACATCCTTGAATGTAGGTCAAGCAACCACACCAGGCCTCCTGGAAGAATTAAACCAAACAAAATGAGGTCATGGAAAAGAGAAGCCTCTCAGCTGGCCTGCAGAGCTTTTTAGCGTGGCACAATATACGCTTTGTTATGACAGTTAACTCCATCTTAACACTAACACAGTCCTCCGCCAGAATAAATTGTCCTCATGAGCTCTTGCGTTGTGTTTGTTTGACATTCTAAAACCGGCTTAAGTAACAACACCTATTTTGGAGTAACAACACTAACTTTACACTTACATGCTTGGAAATGTTTGATACAACTGCAGTATTTAAAGGACTGTTACATCATCAAATACATTCGCTGTGTTTACAGAAGCGGCCTTCACCGATAACATTCAGTACATTATCCATACATCCAGACTCCCATTTCAGCCAAACAGTGGAATAATCCATATTTGTGTACACAGAAACATGGATTCTTTTCCAGGAACTGCCGGAATAACACCTTTTTGTAAAATGGAGGACATTAGCGCACCGCATAATCCCCTTGTGATGCATTTCTTTATACTTCCAGGAGTGCTTACTGGCAATCCACTTCTACTGATGAATTTCAGACATGATGGCCTCCCAGTAATTACAGCGCTAATGATCACTTGCGCAGTGTGGTGGTGGGTGTAATTTGCCCATTCCCTTGGCAGCAACAAAAGTTATTTTATTTTTCTCATCTTCAAGGCAGTCATTCAGCAAATAGCTTTTTGTGAGAGAGAATTGTATTGGACCCCCCCAGGGTTAAAAGGTCCAATGAAAACCTTCACGAGTTGCTGTGAAATAAGTGATCTGAAATATTTGTCAATAGGACCAGCACGAAATGGTTAATTACATTTCTACAACTGCCACTCCCCAGTTATTAACTGTATTTCTGCACAGCTACAAGTTCATTTAAATATGAGTTATTTCATCTAGAAATCATCTTATTTCAGTGGAGATTTTATGGTTGCTATGTGTTTGATAGCTGCTAGCCGTTGAGACTTCATCAGGAAGACAGCTGCTCGTTTTATTGGGTCTCAGCTTATTTTGCATAGCAGTGTAGTTCTCTTACAGTTGCATCTACATCACCCCGGGTTTGCAATCTGGCAGGTTCATTTGTGCAGTTTGTCTTTGCTCCGGGCTAGTTAACAAAACGGACGACGAAACACCCAATCCTGATTGTTCCCCCTGGACTCTGAATAACTCCACTTGTAACTGAAAGGCAAGTGTGATCTGAATATAAAGCAAGGTTGTTTCTTGCCACACCTACATTACCATTTTAAGTACTCTAGAGCAATTAAGATCAAATTTCCTGCACAAATTTCATGTCCAGTTTGTGCCACATAAAACATAAAATATTCTCGCATAAAACGCGCCTCTTCTAAGTTAAATCATGTTTGTCTATATTTGCACATATCTCCCATATTTTAAGATTAAACAAGCACAAGAATTAGTAATCAAATGAAGATATTAATTCACCTGCCATGTCCGCAAAGAAGTTTTTGGCATATCATAAAGGCTTCCCTAGTCTTCACCTCAAGCTACCTTCCTCCCTTTCAGTGTCTTGATTCGTTTAATGAGTACTCACAGCATGAACCGCTCCCACTTACAGAGGATTAACAGGTCTCATGAGATGACACAGACTATGGAGGATATGGCAAATGATTAGTCTGTCTCTTTGATCCTAAGTGATTGTTCAAATAGACTCCGGCTGTAGCTGTTTTATGTACAGTTTAATCTTCAACCAGGTGCGATTCACTGATAGAGCAACTTTTGTTTCAGTGTAAAATTAAAAATCGCAATTACAAGGAAATAAAAATATCATAATTATCTTTTTAAGAAGGAATATTAGTAATGTGATTGTGATAACCTGTATTACACCTGAGTTCTCCTGTGCTTTGCAGTGTAAGTCTGCCCTAACTCTTTCTAAGCACTCCCCCAGTTGCTACAAAGTCGGCATGGCCCCTGACCGTGGCAGTTAGTAGACCTTTGTGGGTTCGCTCTGCATCATGAAATCTGAAATGAAAAACAACCGTGCAACTCTAAAACTTGTCTTCCACCTTGTAAACTCCACTTCTCCCCGCTACACACAAGCCTCCAAGGCCCAGGGCTGCCTCTGCCACGTTATTAGTGAGCGAACTAAAAGTGGCCTTGGTGAGTTCCACCTCACCATTACTCTTTTCCATGATTTAGGGTGTCACGATTGTTGTTTACACCCAGTACTTTGGCTTTCTGTTTTCAGTATATGGTCTGTCCACATTATGCTTTTTTGGGCTACTGCAAGGAAAAACACTTGATATGCCTGGCTTTGGTGAGAACAACATAAATCCCCTAAGTACATCTTTAGAGAGAATTATCCTGCATACACAGATTTCTAATGCAACTTTTCTTTCTTGGCTGACAGGAGTATGTTGATAACTACTCTGGTTCGTCCAACATTCAGTGCTCCTGAGATTTTGAAAAAGAACTGATTGGCTCCTGTTTAGATACATTTGCATAAACTACTCCCACGTGAGTACTGTATAGCCGGAGTGGCACAATTATTGAAGTCACAACATTATTGTTACAGTATACGAGTCTCAAGAGACTGCAAGTTTTTCTCAGAGGAATAGGAGATCAGCTTCCTAAATAAACTGTGCTGTACAAAGTGTCTGGCACTTTCATGTTATCCCAACTGTGCAAACTGTAAATACTTGATTCCGGTTCCACACTGATTCCACCCCATCTGCCTGTTTTCAGCATTTAAGCACTGAAAAGGGAAATGTGTAGATAAAGCTCTGTTCTCATACATTGCCAATTGCATAATGATTTTTTGTTTTAGTACCTTTTTTATTTTTTATTTTTATTTATGTATTTATTTATTTTTACGCAGTTTAACACACTATTCTTTTTATCATTTCTGAGCTGCTCTGTGTGTCAGTGCACACCATGTTATCCAGTTCATTTCTTCATATTTCCACTGTTTTGTGTTTGTTAGCATAAAGTTAGCTCTTTCACCCCTGACCTTTTGCGGAAAGCTAGGCATCAAGCTAGACTACGTAACTTACCATTTGAAGGATACGCTTCTTTGAAAACATTAATATGTCAAAGAATATATCCCAATATTCTTAATATAGCATTCAGTATTCGACTAACCTTACTCCTAACGGAAGCAGCAGCACCAAACCATAATTCAAATCCCATGTATATTTCCTCAGTGACGTACTGTCCCCCATCCCCCATACAGTTACCTGCAGGAAATAGATTGAAATTCATGATGTCTGGGTCTCCAGTGGGGCATCATATTTAAAGACCTGGCAGGCCCGAGGAACGGTAAATGGGGTGGACTGATGCCTTCCAGATCATTATTGTTTTTGCTCTCAGCGAAAATGAATCCTGACCCTTTACTCAATCAAAGAGAATGATGAGGATGGGGAGGGGAGGATGAACATCATTACCATTCCCGGCCCAGAGGTCTTCATTACTCAGAGATATCTCGATTCTTCTCATCTGTCCTCCTTCTCTTCCATTCTACTTTCCGTCATGTCGTCCTCATCTCTCTGCCCTCTGAGTCTTCTCCCTTTATTTTTGTCTCTCGTTCTCAGTCACTCCTGATCTTCCATCCAGCTTATTCGCTCAGCTGGAATAAATTTGGCTCTCCTTATAAAATCCCAAATGTTGTATGGAGAACTAACAGACACCAGTTAATTGCTAATATATATTCCATAGTTTTAAGTGATGTATGTGAATAAATGAGATCTTGTGCTGACAGATGGAAACAATGGTACTTTTTTTTTTTTTTTTGCTTGAATTTCTCAGAAAAGATTGCAATATACTACTTCAGTTCGACCATATATTGCACTGCACGTATTTTCTAGGCTCTTCAGTCTAAGATGATAACAAAATTCATCTTACGAAGCTTCTTCAGCTTACGAGGCATCTCCCAGAGCCACCTGAACTAAAGATGTTCCTGAAAATTATTGTAGGTCTACAATTGCCGCGAACCACTCGTAGATAACACTCTTAAAAAACCTAAGCACATGCAGGGGTTATTTGAAGTGTGCTTCTCCTGATTTATTTGTGTGTTTATACGCTGCTTGCTATTATGACCACTGTGAATAAAAGTGATTTTAGTGGCAATGTCCTCCCACACCCTTAAGTTTGTCTTTATTTGTGAGTGCGCTCTTATGTAATAAATTACTTGCTCAAATGGGCAAAATGACAAAAACATAGCTGGGGTTCACTACTGTAGTCGGTTTCATTATTTTCCCGTGTTTTTGGGGATAATACCCTTTGCAACTGTTAAACCGTCTTGCTCCCTAATGCTAATGATAATCGCTGATTTAATTTTGATTATGTTCACCCCCATGAAACCTTAGTAATTACATTATCTTCATACGAATAAAATAACTAAACTGAATGTGCATTCAGTAACCGCCTTGGCATTACAAGAAACACACATTGATAATTTACATTTTAATCATGTCGGCCCTTCTGTTATCAGGCTGCAGGGGCCAGATGCATTAACTCTCCCTTCCCTCACATAAGATATAAGATATCCAGCATGCTTTGCTGTTTGATTAGCCAGACCAGATGACCTTCTGAGTATTTGCTGGGCTTAATGGATGTACACAGAGGCATTAGTTCAGAGCCAGCACAGAGGTGACGACCTGCTTAAATGACGGAGCTGGAGACGCACCAGTGATTTCATCAAGGCTTCGTCAGCAGGTATTAGTAGAAGACCTAGACCTCTGCGCTAAAGAGTTCAAGTGAACTTTACCAACTTGAAGGCCACAATTAAAAAAGGCAAGAGGGAAGAAGTGAAGCGTTTACCTTTGAGGCGGAGCCAGGCCGGCGTAGCTCCAGCTCTGAGTCTGCAAACTTTTACCAGGCTAAAGTTGCTCAGAAGATAAGAGTCTTCCATTACAGGCCATATGTGAATGGACATACAAAGCGAGTCACCCTTATCAGTGTCTTGTTCCGAGGCCTTCATCTCCCCAAATAGCCTCAGCAGATACTGGCGGGTAGATAAAGCATCGACAGGACGTTGGAGGCGTAATGAAAGAGATATACTCTGCTCCCACCAGGATGAAAAGCGGGATACTGTCTCAGGTTTTACTGTGCTCTTTTAAGTATCCCATCAGCAAGTTTATAATGAAGGGGATTATATCTGTTTTCTGTAATGACCTTTTTAAAACAAGCTCCACCTAATTCGGAGGCATGGGGGTGAATGCTAATAAAGCCTGACTGCAGTGGGCATCTTGGGCAGCTTCGCACAGTCTTAGACAATATTAAACCTGCCATATGTTCAAATACGACTATACATCCCTGCATGAGAACTCTTGTTTTCTTACACATGTCAAAAGTGACAAGATACGTACATTGTATTTATGTGATTTGTAAAGTCCAGACCGCATGCGAAACAGATAAAAGGATTTTAATGCGAGGAGGCATCCCCCTCTGCCTTCCTCCAGTGCCCTGAGGGAACGGCTGCACTAACATTAGCACACTGATGTCATAAGCAATTCGGTGCTGTCTTAAGATAACAACCTGACTCTTATCTGCGATGACACCCTGCTTTAACACAACCACCATTAACCCTGTGTTTTCGGAGAAGCCCTGAATCGTTTTTATTTGACTTCAGAGTGTTTCTCGCCGGCTGTTATTTCCCACAAGGCTTGTTGATGGCCTCTTGTTTAACACATGTTCCATTGGACAGGGAGGTGTTTTGATCCTAAATGGAAAAGCGTGCCTTGGGGGGCTGTAGAAAGTCACGGTAAACCCGTTTTGTAATAGACAAAGTGTCATGTTGTGTTTGACCCTCGGTGTTACACTCAGGTGGAATCTGCTATTTCGTTGGTTTGAAATGACATGCCACTGTCAGGCCTCAGTAAACTCACACCTGTAACTTCTTTAACCACTAATGTGATCGGGGCTTCCAGGGAACATCCGCTTCCTTCACTGTTTGTCTGTGCTGAAAATAAAAAGGTTTTCTGGTTCCTGTTTTCCAATAACTGTGCCCCTTAAATATGTCAAAGCGTGACATTAGAAAAGACCACAGGGTGTATCTGTTACACGTGTTATTGATTGAGTCTATTTTTAAATATAGATTTCCTATCAAACTGTGACTGTAAACATGTTCCGAGACGTTAATGTCAATATCAACTAATGTAACACAAAGCTTTCAAATTCCATTCAGTGCAGCTTAAAAGATGTTGCACACCACGTTAACAAATAAAGACATCCACACTGAATCCAAAGATGTTGAGCAAAGCAAAGTCAGCGTCGGCTTCAGGCCTTGTTTGAAGCAGTAATTTTATACCCGAACGCCCTCTGGCATGACGATGGAACCAGAATCTCCAAATCACTTCCATGGTCTATGGTATTAGATTGCAGGATTGATTTTAACAGGGATTCTGCATTTACACGTCCATTCACAGCGTATGATCAGTGTTAACTCGCTGTATTTATGTTATTTCCCTGTAAGCAATGCCATCTCCATTAATTCTTGAATGATTAATATTGAAGTGCTTCCTTTGCCATTTGAGTGAACTATCAATATTTAATGTGGCAACCACAATTTTGAACAATTCTGAAACTGTGAACACAACAAGCACTGTATGCAGAACGACAAAACTACATGCATTCCTTCAATGCTTATTGGCCTTTGATCCTTCAGGGCTGATTTTTTCTCACAGTGCTTTTTTGGATCTGAATAAACTTACTTAAATAAATTTAAAAAATGCTATCGCCTGCTACACAAAGGTAGTGATATCTCTCACCATAGCGCTTATGTGCTTCAGCTCGGTTTGTGAGGATCAGCAAGGAGGAGTGATTATCTATCTCTGTGCATTGACTGGTTGTTGGTACGTTCTGGGTAATGTTGCTTCAACATAAGCTAAATCTCAAGGTTAATTCCCAGACTGCTACAGCTTCATCTGCTGAGCGAAGAGCAGAAATGGCATTAATTCTGTGTTTTATGGGGTTGTTTATTATCAGCAGGCCTCATGACAAAGGTCCCCTTAGACCGACCTGCACTGTTTTCTTTTTTTTTCTTCTTCTTCATACCGTCCATAAAATTGATCAACTCCTAATGGTAGCATCTTTAACCTGCATCCCTGCTGCATTGTGCTCCCTTTAGCCTGCACAATCCAGGCCCACCGCTGTCTCAAGCCTCACAAATACCTTAGTGTTTTTGCAATGAATACGTAAAAATATTTAATATTTACTGGTTGCAGTGAAGTTTTACAGATTTACCTTAGAAAACCTTTGTAATGTACTCAGTGTTTTTTTAGACTTTGACAGTCATCTCATACCTTTTACTGGTATTGAACAAAAATAAAAAGCTTTATGTGGTATCCAGAGAGCCAGACTGCACCTGTGCCCTGAATTTATTGCTTTCACCCTGACAGGAAATATGAGCCAAACTTTAATGAGAAACTCTACTGTGAAGTCGGCTTTTGATTTGCATGGGGTTTCTTAATAAACTCTATCTATGGAGAGTTGATAGGGCTTTTTTGCCCATTTAAGACTGGAAGCTGAGAAAGTTTTATTTATTCTATTTGTAGCTGATGCAGGTTTTTAATGCCTCTGTAGTGCTGGGTTTGGCAAGCAAGACCGTTGCTAAAGAGCATTCTGTATGTTTTCCAAGATGTTTTGTTGTGGTCTGTCACTGTCTGCCACTCTGCTGTGTGAATGTCCCATTTTACTGTAATTGTGCATGTTTGGCAGTGATGCATCATATTACCACCCTATTTTTGAGGCTGATGAAATTGTGTGCTCAGTAAGCATTTCTGGGCAGAGAGCCCAGACCCAACTGTACTATTTGAAATTGAATGTATCATCCTAAGTCTATAGCTACTGTTTCTTGCCATGTCTCTCCTTACATTTGAAATCCACTGCAGTGAAAGTGTTTACTCAGCCGGTCTCTTGGGTTTATTCTTCTTTAAAACATTAACCAGAATTGATAGTTTTATCTAGTCTTCTCAGCTTTCTTCAGCAAAACTTTCCGTATCTTAGTGACTCACTTTTTTTTTTTCATTTTTTTCTCTGCTTCATGTTTTTGGAATAGGTTGGATGTGCTTGATCCAGTCTACACTAGCAATGGATCACACAGCTGATGGCCATGGAAGTCATCCTTGATGCACCTTTTCATGTTGTCACTTTTGTGTGATCACAGCAGTTTTGCATTATGGATGTAGCCACTTTGAATGTATGCATATTTATTTTTCCACTGGAATACAGTAGCGTGTGACAGTGTGATATTTCTTTTATTTTCATAACATGTAGGGTAAATGAAGCATTTGAAAGTGACAGCAAACTCAATGACAAGCCAGAATCATTGTGCTACTGTGCAATTTTCCATTGCTTTTCATGGAAGCAGGGTATAAACAACATGTTAATTGTGCTGGAATATCCATTTCAGTTTGAAACTGGTGTGTCCTGCACTTTGATTGGGGTTTTCTACAGGAGCAAACATCTGTGAGGCTGTTTGTTTTAGTCGTGCTCTAGGAAAGAGAGTGTTGCATTTTCAGCGTCTCAGTTGGCTAAATGGGGGGATGCACTATAATGAAACCACATGCCATTTTGTCAGGCCCTTCATTCCGTGGTGAAACATCTCAGCGAGAGTGCTCCCTTAATGGTTTGATTAGCCTGAAAACATCGTAGAGCCAATAACATATGCTTTGGCCATCTTAGTCACCATCTGAACACAGGTCTTGTTTGAGATTCAAGAGCAGCACCTAAAACTCTTTTTTTCCACCACCATTGTCAAATATGCAGCTTCTTGAAGAATGGTGTTGCTTCTATGCCGTCGATTCAAGGCTGTATTAAGATGATTTATGCTCTTGTTTACTTCATTGTGGCAACTATAGTCGCTGTACTTTGCATCAAAATAGAGCCAGTGTCATTGCAGGGTGTATGGTTGCTGATAGCTCCCTGCTGTTTTGCATGTATACATCTCACACTGAAGAGCATGGCAGTGAATTATTTACCCATTTTTCATGGCGAGGTCCTATCTGTAGTTTTCCAGCCAACCAAGCTGTTTTCAAAGAGTGTAGGGGGAAGAAAAGCTCTTGTGGTAACAGTGGCCATTTCACTCCCAGGCACCAACACTACAATGTTTTCTAGATGGATCAATATATCTGTCAGCTTCTCACTGAGACCATTTCATGTTACTCCTGTCATAGCCACGAGGCTCCACATGGAAATGTTCATGTTCCATCAAAGCCTGCAGTGAAACAAAAGTTTCTTTTGGACTTTGTCATACACTTCTCAAATGCTCTGTCCCAGACAACTGAGTAAACGCCGAAGGGGAAAACATGGGAAAAACATCTGCTCCTGTCCTTACTGGATTTGGAAGCCTTGTTGCTAAAGCAAACACATAAAATCAATTTCTTTTGATTCCCTTTTCCTTGAAACGCACTTTTAAACACAAACTCTTCTTGCTTTTGCTGTGCTTTATCTCTTTGACCTCCACTCTCCATTGCATTTGAATTGCTATTATATATTCTTCAACTCATCTTTATATCTTCTCCACCTTCAGTTCCGCTTTCCATTCCAGTCATATTGTGTCTTAAAGCTTCACAAAGATATCTCCTTTAATTAGACAGTGGATTCCATATACTGTGTTCCACGCCATCGCATCCACCTCACTGTTCCTATCTGCTGCCTTTGCAGAACCCCTAGGGCAGGGATGTCAAACTCGTGCCATGGAGGGCCGAGAGGCTGCAGGTTTTCATTCCAACCGAAAACTCCACCAGGTGATTTCACTGATTAGTCCCTTCTCTCTGCTTGGGGGTGGGGTGATCAGTGAAATCACCTGGTGGAGTTTTCGGTTGGAATGAAAACCTGCAG
>OMLF01036322.1:0-28336 GCA_900302615.1 Holocentrus rufus | reverse complement strand
CAGAATGAGAGGAGGTATAGAGTGCATTTGGGGGGCATGATTATGAATTTCTAACACAGGACACAAGCTGATGATGTATTGTTGTGTGTGTGTGTGTGTGTGCGTGTGTGTGTGTATTTTAAAAGGCGCCTCTTGGTCTATGCTACTGTCAGTTCCCCACATTGTGTTTCTGCTGGAGTAGGTCTGGCCGTTTCTGGTTACACTGACTGAGTGTGTGGCTAACTGAAGATGTTAGCCAATCATAGACCCTAAAAGGACTTTATAGTCCCACTGTGGATCCACTAAATGGGGCTTATTTATTCAGTCATTCATATTTAACAATATTTGTTTAATATTCCAATCATGTGAGATGTAACTCACTCTTCAGAATGCCTCTTATGTATATGGAAGAGCTGATGTATGATGATGACTACTACAAAAGAAACATACAACCTGCATAAACAACAACAAAAGCTACTGTAAACAAATGGTGGAATAAATTTGTGCTAGATGACAGACACTATTATCACTATGCCATTTAGTGACCCAGATACCACTTATCAAACAGATCGGCACTGGGTTTCCAATGAAATATCTTAGTGTTAAGGTTTCTACACGGCGCAGAGTGCAAGTATTGGGACACTGAGCTCAAGTTAGCCTTTTTTTTTTTTTACTTTGGAGTCATCCACATTGTACCATGGCTTTGGGCAAAATACCCTTTTACCAACTTACCCAAACTGAGACAAGATGTTCGAAACCATTTTCAACTCTGTATGTCCACTGGTTCAGCTCCTATGGGTAGCATTTTGTGTTAGCTTAGCATAAAGACTTGAAGTCTACAGGAGTCATTAGCCTAGCTCTGTCAAAGTGAAAAAATAAACTTCACAGCAACTCCGAACCTGTCTTATTTACATAATGTATAGTGTATTTGAAATACACATCTTGGATTTTTTTTTTTTTTAATGAAGGTCATTTTAGAAGAAGTTAGATGGTAGGAACTATTATAGTTCCTACCATCTAACGTCTCCTAAAACAACTCTTTTTAATAAAAAATTCCAAGATTGTATTTCAAGATGTATCTCATTACTGTGTAATACACAATACATTGTGTAAATAAGACAGTTTCAGAGTTGCTGTAAGATGTCTGTGAAGATTCTTTCATCCAGGTCATGATACTTCTAAGTGCTTTGTAAAGGCAACTGGACTTGTTTGAGGTTCTAGAAGACATTTCACTTCTCATCCAAAAGGCTTCTTCAGTTCATAGTTACTTAGGAGTTGCCGTAAGGTTTTTTTTTTTCACTTTGATGGAGAGGACAGAGTCTTTACGCTGAGCTAACATGAAATGCTACCCATAGGAACTAACTGGTGGACATACAGTCTGGGTAAGTTGGAAAAAAGGTGCTTTGCTGAAAAAGTTGGAGTATTCCTTTAAGTAAAAAATCCCCCCTCAGATCTTTCACTGTTAGATACCATCAATCTGTGATGTTCAGTGCATTCCAGGGGTTATTTTACAATAAAATTTCACAATTTCTCTCAACCTGCCTCTTCCCTAGATAGTGATTTCCTACATTTTCCAGAATGCCTTTTGACAGTCCCGAAGAAGGGGCATAAACTTCAATCAAAAGGTGGCATAAGGGCATGTAAATAAATCTAGCTAGCTAGCCAGCTAGTTCGCGAACATCAGATTTGTCTTTGATTGGAACTACATCCCCCACTCAAAATGCAACATGTCTCATAGTTGCATAATTCTGGTCTATTGAGGTTGTCCATGGAGAAACTGGGATCTTTGCGACTTCTGTGATGGATTTCTCCCTGTATGGTTTTTGCAAAACGTCAGCTCTAGAAAGAAGCCCTTGCTCTTTGATTGTAATACCAAAACCTCACATTCACTGCTCACGTTTGCTTGATTTCTTCAACATTTTCTCAACATCTCAACATGACATCAGTCTCCATTTGGCCAGCTGTCCATAGGCATAAGAAAAATACACCACCAAACAAAATGCACCCAGAAGTATGAGATACATCACTCATAGCATTGTTTTTAACAATGCTATTAAGACACAAAACAATTAAGTGTTCAAGGGTGGATTTTTCCTTGAAGTTGAAGCAAGAGTCAGCTTTTGATTTAGGTATCTTTCGTGTCCTCTGGGTCAAAGCTGACATTGAAACGGTTACAACAACAACAAAAAAGGCAAAGTTCTGCCTGCTGTCCCAATGCTTACACTATCGACTGTAGTTCTCTTGTAAGTCAATTGGTAAGAAACAGACATACTGTTAAGATGCTTTTGGGGAAACCCAGACTTCAGGAGACTTTTCAGACCAAATCTTGGATGTTGGCAGGAACCCACTGATCAGAGCCGATTGCTTCCTAACAGCTTCAGAGCGCTAGGACTATCTTTCATTTCACCAATAACAGATGCTGGATGATCCGTCATCTTTTATCCAGCAGTCAAACTCAAGGATTTCAGCCGGTATCCCGTGAAGGGGGATGGGGGTTGGGGTATCTGGCTGCCATCTACCGCAGATCTCTTTAAGCTATCACTCATATTCTGATTCATAACTAGGATAGAAGAACTTGTCACTAACCTAAAAGAACGACTATTCACTGAGTGGTGGAGTTATCAACTGCTTTTCTCCCTGTATTTCATTGCTCTGTAGTCACTTTTATAGGCATTTATTCAAGGAAGGAAAGGAAGGAATTGAACACAATTGAATGCAGCCGGTCCCCAAGGGGTCCCTAGTACTCTGAAGCCAACAGGAAAAGTGGCTCTGTTCTGATAAGCTATGAGTTAACCATTTTCACAGCAGGGCTGATCTGTACACATACTGCACTGGTCGTAGGTATTTCTATTTCTTTTAGTGAATGGATGTTAGAGCCAGTGCAGTACAGCCTGGGGACTCTGATCCTGACAGCTTCTTGGTAAGACTTTACTTGAAGTGCTTATTTATGAGGTATCATAAGTCTGGTATGTATGTACTCTGAGCATATATACATTATGTAGGCTTAACAAACATACCCAGAATATTTGGAATTTTGCTTTAAAGCTGCAAGATTCTTACGTGAAAGTACACTTGCCTAATCAGCCTAAATCAGAAAGTGGGGCTGTACTAAAGAAGTGTCCCATCTCCATCTTATTGAGATGCTGTAGTTTCAACCTGGCAACCCACATGAAATTCTGATGCCAGTATATGGTCACTTCTTTACATACAGAACTCTCCAATAGATATTTTTCCTCTTGTCCCTTTGGTGTAAAATATCACAGGGCAGTAAACATGACATGACGTAACCTAACAGGATTTCTGGGTACTGAAGTTCCAGTTTTTCAGTGGAGCTGCCAACATGTGACGTTACCATTTGCAGCTTTATTACATTTTGATTCTAATGTGAGAATGTTTTTTAGCTACACTGTAACCCCAGAAAGTATTCAACTTCCTAGAGTGTTTTTTGCTCATTACTTTATATCAGATCTGACTTAAATGCGCTCATAATGTGAGCTTAATGTGGTTATAATACCTCTTGAGCAACACTTCAAATAAAGTGTTTCAAGCCTGTTAGTGCTGAGATCATCTTTGTTCCTTGTCAAGGCCATGACGCGTGGGAGTTTTTAAGGCAGCCTTAAAAGGCTGAAAAGTTGAAATTACCTTCAGCTGCGACGAGGACGGACACCTTGAGGCAATATCAGAGTGCAGTGGGCTATAGGCAACAAATAGTAATGATAACTGTCACTGATTATTTTCATGTGACTCAAAATGTTGCCTGTGTGTCATGGCCGGAAGCTAATGGATCGAGATGATCTCTTTGGGAAATGACGCCCGCTTCAGTCTTGTTTGCTTTGATTGAACAGTGTGAAAATATCCAACGAGTCTCTCAGATTCCAGCTACAGTCCATGGCACTGTACCGCCTGCCTGCCCACTCAGCTTGGATACACAGCTACAATAATACAGTACCTTCATTTACTATGGCTTTATTTCGTTTGACTCCTTTTATTTCATAACTTATTTTACTTTTCCGAAGATGTGAACGGCTGCCTGCTTTTTTGGGGGGCGCCGACTAACATGTCTGATGATTTTGATGTGCAATCTGTGGGATGAGTAATGATAATGATATATATAATAATCTATAATATTAAAAACATCAAAATAAGCAAGTTGACTGACCTGTTCTTCCTGTTATCGAGAATAAGATTTTGATCGAAGGAAAATATGTGATTGCAATGCACCCATAAATTGTCATTTTTAATTGAATTACTGATAAATGTGTTCAGCACAGAGAGGTTGACAGAAGAGAGAAGCATTCCTAGCACGTTTACTTCCTGTATTCTTCCATTTAACTTGAAGAATAATTTAAGGGTTGCTTGCAAATGTTCTATGGAAATGCTTGTCATCATTACTATCTGTCTGTATTATATCATTCCTTTTAGTTTCCAGACAGTCTGCCAGGCCCAAAAGACTGCCAAGAAAACAGTAGGCCACAGGGGAACTCTTTCAGTTTCTGATGGTAATCTGGTGACCTCTGATGGCTGGATTGGTAATTGCAACTAACTTTTTACCGGGGGAAAACAGACAATTTCATTTTGTGAGGATGTGCGTTTCATTTTTGTGCACGTGACAGTACTGGCAAAAGTTTACCCAGTTATAAGCAGTATGAACAAATCCATCTGATTTCAGTACTCCTATTGCAATTAACCTTACATTTAAAAGTGGTTGATTCCGTTCTCGGCTATTTTAGTAGGGTGTAACGGAAACAGAAATGTAGTGCCCTACTACGCCAAGGTAATTAAAAGATAAGATATTACCTTTGAAATGAGAAAGGGGTACTGACTGATTTTTTACCTTTTGAGTAAGTAGCCCAACACATGATATGTCTGCACTAAAATTGTCAGTCACATAAAGCTGCAAAAAGTTCACTAAAACGTGGAGGACAGTGGGAGATATGCTTATTTTCTTTACTCGAGTAAGAAAGAAGAGAGGAAGTGACGCACCGACCGAATCGATTTGTCGAGGCTCTGCAACAGAGCTCTGATTGGCTCACGAGGCCTGGCGCCAAAATCTTGAGGAAGTGCAAAGTGTAAACATTACAAGACCGATTTGTGGTTGACGTTTACCTAAAAGAATTTTTTTCAGCATTCACTGGTTAATGGATTCACAGTCGTATCTCCCTGTGCCACCCGGAGTGGGAATGGAGGAAAACTTCTTCTCTCTGGATGATATTTTGCTCTCTCATGAAAGATTAACGTCCCGGACAGAATGCGATTTCCCACGGCTTGGATTTCTGGAGAAGTCGAGCGACACACGGGACATACCCGAGGTCGGTAACATAATAGAAGAAATTGCGTGAAAATACTGCAAATGCATGTAACTTGGGTCACCCGTGTTTGTCATTCATTCATATAATTTAGTCCTGATGTGTCGTTCTTCAGTACCAAGCGTCACATTAAAAGGCATGCTAAAAAAAACGCAACTTAATGTTTACTTGCTTTTCAGCAAAGTTCCATGGGACCCAGTCTTGTGTTCGGCATACATATAAACACAGTAAGCGTTGTCTGGTGGATTAGCTGAGAGCCAAATTGAGTGGCTCGTAATGATTATAGAAAAGTTGTGAAGTGAGATTTTTGGGGAAGGTACCTTCGCCAATAAACACTGCAAAATAAAATTTGTAATATTTTTGAATGAAGTTTGGTATGCCTTTCTCCGTGAAATATACGGGCCTAGATTTTTTTTATATAATACAAACACTTGCCCTAGAGGTCACTCTTATATTGGTTTTTCCCAAGTTCAAGTTTATTTAGAGCTCAAATCTCTGATTACTGTCTCAAATTTACAGACCTACAGTGTACAACAAACAAAACAGCTCGACATTCCCTCACTTGAATCCTCATAGTGGGCTAGAGAAAAACTCCCCAGATAATGCAAAGATAATAGGGAGAAAGGGAAGCAGTCTTGAGAAGGACCACACAGAGAGGAGAGAGGGGTCCTCATCCTGGTTAGTTGAGAGTGCCACAGGTGCTGACCAAGTGGGCAAATTATTAGATTAAATTAGCCAGTAATAAACCTGTTCCCATTTTTAAGAGAACCTATTTATGTTGCTACACCTACACCCGAGCACTCAACCACTCAATCTTATCAATTAATATATTTTTTTGTTGTGGTATGATGATATGATATGAGAATAGATAGATATGATGATATGAGAATATGGGAAAAACAATTCGGCTGCTGAATCCAATTCAAAATGAATTTCACAGACAGGTGTCAATACATGCCACAACACATATGGAGTTTGTTTTGTTTCTTTATTATGCAAATAGAATAAAAATAAGCAAATTGAGAGCAAAACATTTTTATTACATTGTCAATAATTTAGCTATCAAATTGACTTTTTGCTTGTAAAGTGATTCTTTTTGATTACAAAGTTAAGAAACAAAATAAACTCCATAAACACAGGATTTTGCCCACACAAAGCAGGTATACCCGCTCTCGGTACCCCAGAATGAGGTTGGGGTCTTAACTGCTACATCACCTTTGAATACAGTTTGTCTCCTTCATCTCAGGGCACAAAGATGGAGCTTCCCCTGTGGCTGGCCAAGGGTCTGTACGAGAGGAAGAGGAGGGTGGTGTCAGTTGAAGTTCCCAAGGTGTACAGAGAAGGCTGGCGGACCGTGTTCACTGCCGACCCCACTGTGGTGGACCTTCAAAAGATGGGCCCTTACTATTACGGCCTGGGATCACAGATGCTGCACTTTGACAGCCCAGAAAACCTAGAGATTGCACAGGCATTGCTGCAGGTGAGTGGTATAAAACAGACACTGAAGATTTCATGGGTCCCCAAAAAAAAGGTACCCAAAAAAGCGTTGTTTTAAAACACGAGTGGTGCATTTCAAGCATTAGCATTAGTACTTGTATGATAGAATTCAAACCAATGCCCAGGTCAACGCAGGACAGCCTTAATTAAATAATATTTAAGAGCAAAATGGGGCTCACAAGATTACAAACAGCTTCTTTGTTGTATAATTCTGAATAGCTCTCCAAATAGCAACCAGTGTTTATTGAGAAAAGCACAACACCAAAATCTTTGTCTTGTCTCTAGGGTTTGACTGAAATGGACCGTTGAAGGTCGATATGTTGATATTTTTGGATTGAAGCTGTATTTTGTGTTACTAAACTAACTACAGATTTTCCATTTAAAGCCAGACTATTGAAGTCGTTTTAGTTGGCTTAGGAGCTCCTAAAAGGAATACACCAATGTTTTGGTCAAAAACACTGGAGTATTCTCCAACTTACCAAGACTGAGACAAGATGGTGAAGCCCATTTTCACCTCTGGACGTCCACTGGTTCGGCTCCTTTAGATAGTATTTTGTGTTAGCTAATGACTCCTGTACACTTAAAGTCTTTATGTTAAGCTAACACAAAATGCATGAAAATGGTATCCAACGTCTTGTCTCAGCCTGGGGAAGTTGGAAAAAGGGCATTTTACCCAAAACATTGGAGTGTAAGACAGGCTGAGGCAGGTGTCACTGCAGATTCTTATTAAATCCTAGTCTCACTTCCATTTCATCAGTGTTGAACAACATCCGCTGACTGATACCTGATTTTTACTGAAGGGCCAATATCAGTGCAGCCTTTGTTATCTCACTTGTTGTAAGCTCCTGTGTGAGTCTAACCTTACCTCAACACACAAGTTTGAATTGAAGGTCAACACATTCTCCACCTTAATGTGATTATGTGTCACCTTTTTGTGTGGGCAGCTTACAAATAGGAAAGGAAAATTGCATGCGCATTATTGTTGCTAAAAATGCAAGAAGCCACGATGCATCATTCTGAACAATTGCAAGGCTGTGTCTAAGAAGACGAGCTGGTGAATGGGTGCTTTTTAGCACCAAATGTGGGAGATCTGCTGAGCAGTTGGGGACACTGCTCAACTCTGTTTAAATGTGTCCTCCAGTCCCAGGCATTGAGTCTAATAAATGAATGCACACTGTCCCAAGAACAGAGTGCAGATTGTTGTGCTTTATGTAACATCATTGGGTTTTTCCCAGATATAGAAGGTAATATTTTTAAGGGACACACCATGTAATCAGGTGCTTCTTGAATCACCACTTTGTTGGAAATGCAACCCACCAAGGTCAGTGACAGCAAAAGCTTCGACGCTTAGTCATGTTCATGAGGCCGTAAGATACAGGAAGTGTAGGTGGCTGTGTTAAATGCAAGTGTCAAACATTGCTTACATTACACAGCTCGTCAAACATTTTTCTTGCCGATTAATATATCCATTATAAAAAAGGTAAGCACTTCATTCTGTCAATTATAATGAGATTTACAGTTTGTGTAAAGTTTACTTTGATGAATCTTTGGTGCTCATAAAAATCAACAGGTTGTCCATACCTGCTTCCTTTGTCTGAGCACAAAAATCAGTCAGAATAGATATAGATTTAATGAATCCAGACCTTGTTATATAGTACAATACAACTAGGGGGTGCAATCAGATCATAAAACACAGTAGACCATAGGCCACTGGTTGATGCAGTTGTTGCCAGGCAGATTGTCTCTAATCTGATGTTATGGACAGAGACAAAGAGGAGACACACTGTATAAGATTTCTTTCACTTAATTAGGTCCTAAGTTGCCTGGTCAGTTGTTTTTGATTGACTTTCACACATTTTCTTAACTGGTATGAATGTGTGATGGTTTTAAACCCATCAAGGATCAAGTTGGTCAAAGTTAAGATTGCAATGAAGTCTTATATACTGTGTGGAGTCTTGAATTCCTGGTCATCATCTGTTTTTACCCCCTAACTGATGCATATTTACATCTCATCTAATGCTCTCAGGCACATGCTTAGTCACTGTGCACTGAGCACTTACATAAATCAACAAACAATATTATGAACGTTTAAATGTTACTTATAGATTATCTTTATGGTAGGGCCCGACGAATATGGATTTTTTGAGGCCGATGCCAATTCCGATATTTGGAAGAAAAAAATTCTGATAACCGATTAATCGGCCGATTAATTTAACCCTCAGAGGGTCCTTTACAAAACTCACTTGTGGTCCTAAGGACAAAAACTGCCAGTTCCTAAAAACTGCTATAAAAACGTCATAAATAAAAAAAAAATGTCCCACTTTAAACGATAAACCCTCGCCCCCCTGCGTTCACATCACTCCTCCTTAAATGCACCTCAACACGCAGCTGACGGAGTGATGAACGGTCGTTCTCTGTACTCTCAAATATTTTGTACACTTAACCTTATTTCTGCAGTTGCTGACTGGCTTTTAAGCTGTTAGCTAACGCTATGCTAGGTTGGCGTAACTACAGCGATGTTATTGCTAACATAGACAGGGAGTAACTTAAGCCAGGCTAGCTAACTTCAGCAATGCAACGTAAATGAAAAGCATGACCGACACAACAAAGCACGCGTCACTTGTCATGACACGAGGCAAAGAGAGTTAAACTGAAACGGGAGACATGTTGAGTCATTGTTAATTTCACAACGTCGTTATAAACTTACCTAAGCTTACTAAGCTCCGCTCAGCCCACTCCTGTAATGTTGCCTGGCTGTAGCTTACTCCTGTACGTTACTGAGAAGACAGCGGTGGGGACTGAGGATTGAATGGAGTCAGAGCTCCATGTATTGAACAAACGGCGCAAGGACATCAATCTGCGCGACTCGGACACTTAACAGCATTTACTGTTTTATGAGAAATTAAGAATATATCTGCATTTAATCAGCAAAACGCCGGCCGATGATGATTATTTTGAAAAGGGCTATAATCAGCCGATTAAATCGGTCAGGCCCTTCTATATAGATGGCCATATTCCATATACTATCTGAGTTTACTCATAAAATATACTTACTTATGTACATTTGACTGATAGACTTCACTGTAACATCACAGTGGCAAGGTCTGGACATACACACTTTGATGCTGTTTCCAGTCCTTCAGCTCAGTTTTTTTGAAGATTTCACTGCCACAAAGCAAGTGATGTGAAATCATCCATATTTTAAATGCTTAAAATTATATCAAAGAGTGTGTATGTGTGTCAGGTTTTGCAAAGAGTGTCTGGGATTGGCCACGAATACTCTAACTAGGTCACTATGGATAGGAAAAACACCAACACACCACGATGCAAAATGCCAACATAGCTTAATGTGAAATGCCTCATCTTTACATCATTTTGTTATACTGTATCATGAGGCTGCATTACATTCATTTGTTCATACAGTCATTTGTTTTATCTTACTTAGTAGTTTGAACTGAAGCAATACTCTTTGCATGCTGTCTTACCCTTTTTACTTTAAATAAGAATTTATTAACAGAAAAGCCTTTCTAATGCCCCCCTCCCCAGACATTCATCGGTCGGTTCAGGCGGACCATGGACTCCTCCCAGAATGCCTATAATGAGGACACGTCGGTGTTGGTGGAGCGTCTGGACTGCCTGGAGAGGGCACTGTTCAGGTCAGGGCAGAGCGGCCTGAATGGCTTCCAGAGCTGGGAGAAAGGCCGAGCCTCGCACCTCACTGCTTCCACTCTAGTTCTCAACTACCGCAAGAGGAAGATGGCCGACACTCAGCCCTGACCTTGTCCAAAAGCCCCGGGAGTTTCTTTTGGAAAATCCTTTTGCAGACACTTCCCTCTCATGACCTTGGTTGCTTTGCCTCACAGGCAACAGGCACTGAGGCATCATCATCCTCCACAGACAGATCTATCCTCTACGTCCAAGCTTAGTTTCAGGGCCACTACTGTTGTGCGGACAAATTCATGCTGAATGTATTTTGTCACTTCTGAGTCATTTTTGAGCTTGAAGAGATGTGACATATATTGACATCTGTTTGTTTGGACATGTGGTCAGCTTTCCTTTTATATATCGTATTTTCAAGTCATCAACAAAAAACTTTAATGAGACAGCAAACGCCTAGTGGTTGTTTTTATGATATTGGTCAACTCTAAATGCCAGCTGTTATTCGCTGCATTTCTTGGCACATTTGTGAACAGGATCTCAATTTAAGACCAATTACTGCCAAACACTATATTCTGGTACAATTGGTCACTCTCACATAGCATAGTGGCTGCTAGCATTTTGATTATAACATTTGAGTGTTTTATTTGCAAACTTTGGTCTTTGTCTCTTTGGAATATGAACCAATCAAATTTTAAGGTAATACTCCAACATTTGGGGTAAAATACCCTTTTTCCGACTTGCTCAGACTGAGACAACATGTTTGATAACATTTTCACCTCTGTACATCCACTGGTTCTTTTCCTATGGGTAGCATTTTGTGTTAGCTTAGCATAAAGACTTGAAGTCTACAGGAGTCATTAGCCTAGCTCTGTCAAAGTGAAATTTTTTTTTTAACAGCAACTCTGAAGCTGTCTTATTCACACAATGTATCATGCGTTACACAGTAATGTCCTACTGTCTAACTTCTCTTAAAACAACCCTGTTTTTTTTGTGTGTGTGTTTTTTTTAACATGCCAAGACATGTATCTCAAATACACACGATATATTGTGTAAATAAAACAGCTTCGGAGTTGTTTATTTTGTGCACTCTGATGGAGCAAGGCTAATGACTCCTGTAGACTTCAAGCCTATATGCTAAGCTACCCATAGGAACCGAACCAGTGGACGTACACAGGTGAGAATGGTATCAAACATCTTGTCTCCGTCTGGGTAAGTTGGAGAAAAAGTGTTTTATCCAAAATGTTTGAGTGTTCCTTTAAATGCACACAGTATCTGGTTCTGTACATGAAATAGCACTGAAAGCAGGTAGGGTGACAAATTCCTGCTTAAAAAAAAAAAACAAACCAGTGGGAAAGTATGGTAGAGCAGTCAGCGACATCACTGCCATAGTGTTTATTGTTATTTTATAAGAGATCCACTCGCAAATTGAATTTCCAAATATTGCACTTATAACGGCACCAATGTCAACATTTCTCTGTCGATGTCAATTTGTAATTTTAACTGTCAGCCACTATCACTGTAGGTGTAATCTGATCCATCATAGCAACAGAGAAAACAGCAGGCGCCAATGCCCTACCTCAGTGTACAAGTATCTGCCAGTGTCTGTATCTCTGCATCACTCCTTGAGATATGGACATCTTTCCCTGGCTGTGGTGGTTTGATTTGTTTGCTTTTCTGTCTCTCTGACATTCTGTGACCTTGTAAACTGCCATGGCAAATGTTTATTAAACAGAACACAATTTTCCAAGCCTCTGTTAAAAAAAAAAGCTTTTATGCTTTTTTTATGTTTTATTTTGTAGGACAATTAAAATATTCAAATAAAAACATTAAAATGCAGAATGAGAATTGTCACGTTGTTTATACTCTGGGAAATAAATGCGCCTGCTGCAGTCTGTTTATATTCCATTAGCGGGGCAGTTGGCAGTTGCCTGGCTATATGACATAAGAAGTAACACTTCTGCCTCTCAAGTACCAATGTTTAATTCCCTTATAACATGTCAGTGTTCTGCAGTTGAAGCATTACATGATGGCAATGTATTAACTGTGTTTACATTCAAATTATTTTGTCAAGTGTCTGTCAGCCTTTAGTGTGTGTGTGCTTTATGTTATCCAGTGAGAGTGTGTTGGCCTTTAGCTGCTGATATCATTAGCCCCCTGTCCCTGTGGTGGCACTGCTTGTTATCCAGAGGTGACATTCAGCCATTTCAATGTGTGTGTGTGTGTGTGTGTGTGTTTACCAACCAAACTCCATCTGCGTCATTCTGCACAAGGGCAAAACTTTGCTGTGGATCTGCCAACCTCAGCACTTGACACTCAGGGTCTTCCACACTTGAAGCTTGACGTCCACCAAAGTTGTTTTCGGTACCATCCGCCCACCCTCCAAAAACATGAGCAGCCTTTCTTGGTTCTATTCTCTTGCCCTAATTTTAACCATAATGTGTGCGTCCAAGTTAGTTTGTGTAACCGAGTGTGTGAGTGTGGCCCAGTCCTAGCTGCTTGCTGAACTGTTAAATGTGGGCCAGATGATGGGCAGCTAGTTAGTGGCTGGGTCACTGGTGATGAAAATATTGACGTTGCCCTTGGGTTGGCACTATTGATCCTGACGTGTGATTGCAATGAAAGAGTCAGTAATGGTAAAGGATCGTTGCCTGTTGTTTTATATATATGTCTGTTTTAATCTCTTGATGTCACTTTTACTGGCGTCATCGGGTCAAACCCAGTAGTTATTCAACTTGTACCTACTGAACCTGGAAATGGAAATGTGTAATCTTTTTTTTTTTTAACTACTCAAGGTCAAGCTGTTGGTAACTTTGAAAAAATAATAATCCAAATTGCTTGATGTACTTATACTAAGTCACAAGTGACAGTTTTAGCGAGCAAAAAACAATACCCGGACCACACAACAAAAAATGTAACATCTGAATGTAAACTGACCAGTAAGACTTATGCTTTAGCTAGCTCACTCCTATCTTGTGAAAAAGTGACTTTATTGTTTGTGTCAATTGCAGGCCACTTTAGCTGAAGGGTGGCAGAAGGGAGGATGTGGGGAGGAGAGGGGATCAGTCAGTGTTGCTGCATACTGCTTGCTCTTAGAGGCCATAAATTACTTAATGCCACTTTAATTCTGGAGTCCAGTGTGCTAATACCGATTTAATGGGAACATAAGGAACATTAGGATTAAAAGGAATACTCCTACCCAGACTGAGACAAGATGTTCGATACCATTTTCAACTCTTACACATTGTGTCATGTGTTTTTGAAATACACGTCTTGGAATTAAAAAAAATTTTTTTTTAAGGAGCAGTTACATGGTAGGGACTATAGCTGGTAGGAACTATAACCACTGAAGATGTGTTCAGCAGTTATAGTTGTACCGTCTAACTTTTCCTAAAATGGATCTCATTTTTAAGAAATATTGCAAGACGTAATGTATTACATTACCGTGTCATACACATTGTATTGTGTAAATGAAACAGCTTCGGATTTGCTGTAAGGTTTATTTTTTCACTTTGACGGAGCTAGGCTAATGACTCCTGCAGACTTTAAGTCTTTATGCTAAGCTAACATGAAATGCTACCCATCAGAATTGAACCAGTGGATGTACAGAGGTGAAAATGGTATCGAACATCTTGTATCACTCTGGGTAAGTCGGAAAAAGGGTACTTTGTTCCAAATGTTGGTGTATTCCTTAAACTCTAGTTCTACATCATATCATTAGTACTTCTGGAAAGGCAAATACACCCTAAAACAGAGTTCCGACACGTTATTCCTGTCATCCAACATGTTATTCACTCTAAATGTGTGTTGGAACAACTCCTTCTCAGAGCTAGACAACAGCAAACGAAGGCTTGGCTCTCTTGTAATGCCATGAAGGGACAAAACCTGGAGCCGCTCCACTGACAGTGAAGATGGAAACTGACGTTATGGAGATTTTTTTTTATCTTTAATCCCTTAAAATGTCTTTCTTTCATCACAGCACTGACAGGTTTAATCAGCATATCTATGCATAGTGACAGATAATCATTCTGGGAACAGCCACAGTGTCCGCTGAAGTTGGTGTCCTGTTCCAAAAATTGATTTTGTGTTGATGATAAGGAAAGACTTCTGTTAATGTTTAGAAATCGAAACTGTTTTCGGGTGGCTCTTCCCTTTACTGGTGGATTGCATGTATTTTCACAGCTCTTTCTTTGCCTTTGTTTGATTATTGGTGGGCAATCTCTGCCAAAAGTTTAGCTGAAGCAAAGGGCAGACTGAGGGCGAGGGTCCAAGAACCTGACACACAAGACACTAATGCTGCCTCTGGCTTCTGTCTACTTTAAGGGCTGCTGACATCTGATATTTCTTAGGAAACCATTTGTGTATACTATAATAAAATGTTGAGAGGGACCCAAGGCTTATTTGATTTCTCTTTTTATTTATCTGTAAATGTTATTCTAGATCCTACTCTGTTCTAAACACTCATTTTCGAGAGGTGATCCTGTCTATAGTAGTTGTTTTTATCCTTGTGCTGATGAGTCACCCCCGTAAGTCATTTCATTGCTTTCTCTCTGAGCTGAGACATTGTGCAGTGTGACATTGTGAGTTCTGAGACTCTATTTTTAGCATGGCTGCCAATGCACCCCTACTGTTACCCAGCAATTAACATTTTATCAACACCTCTCTCACACTCAAGCACATCCTATGCCAATTGCTGTGGCCCAAGTAACATCCAGCCGGGCTGAATTAGAAGAGTATGAAGTCTTTTGCAAGACCTCATACACCTTATAAATGTAGTTATGTACAGTATGCATAACTATGTTTATAAGGTGTAACTAACTCTGCCAGGGTAGAGCTACTGATTCCCACTGGAGTCACCTGTGTTTAAAAATGTATGCACTCAAAGTACTGCAAAGCACTTTGGATAAAAACATTCACTAAACAGGATATGCTGATGTGATATTATTTATTAAAGCTGCATTTTCCATCAATAAATTATTACGACTTAATTTTGAGACATTACTGTTCCACCAACAGGGTTGGGGAATAACAGGTTACATGTAATGGAGTTATATTTTTTGAATTACAAAATCAATATGATCGTAATCTTTTACTGAGAAAATGTTTGTAAAGTAGTCTGGATATGCTCCATTCATCTGGCAGTATTCACTCACTCAGTATTCAGTTCTAGCTGGAACTCAGAATTTCCGATTTGTACCTTTCCAACCTGTCACAACCTTGCATTCATGGTGTCGACACGGGAAAAATGGAAGCCAGCAAAAAGAATAAACTCAGTATTTTTCTCCAGGGGAAAACTGCATGCAGCAATATTTGATTCTCTCAGACTTTGCTGAAGAAAATAGGAGACGCATTAGGTAAATATCAATGCGTTTCCAATGCTATTTAATTAACATACTAACCCATCAAATTGCTTTAACTAGCTGGTCAAGTCAAGCTATGTAGCTAACTAGCGTTACTTATCAGTCAGATGAATGTGCTCTGACGTCACTTCAACTGAATTCAACTGAAATTGGGGAAACTGGAGCACAAGTTTCCAACTAGCCTCAATGCTAGTGGAAATCCGCTGATACTGTCATAAATTTACAACCATCAATTTTACCATCTTATAATTGTGCCTCCATAATAAATATTTGGCAGTGTATCAATGACATTAATAGTCCAGTTACTACCCTGTTTAGCAAGTGCTCAGCACTGCCCCCAATGCCCAAAAGACTGTATACTGCACTCTTTCTCAGTCAGTGGACATGGTTTGGCTTTCTCTCTTCTCTGACAGCATAGTTTATCTTCACCTTGTTTTACCTGAATTGAATGCTTACTGACTGTTAAGTTGCGAGATTTATTGGATTTGTGGTCTTACCTTTGAGATGCACAAAATTCTGCATGAAGCACCCTTAAGGGATTGTTCACATCTGTCTCTTTTGTTCAAGGCAGTACGGTAAGCTACATTAAGGGTATATGATCATTGTTTATGTTCCTCTCCTCTGACATTCTCTTCCTAGTCTCTCTGAAAAGTGCCTCCCTCTGCAGTCAGCCCAAGAAGAGAGGGAGCAGAAGGAAAAGAGAAGGAGGAATAGGGCTTAGGGATGGGAACAAACACAGCCACAGAGGAGCTGAATGTCAGAAAAGAGGAGAGAAAAAAGCAGGAGGTGGTGGAGCTGAGGAGAAAGCAAAAAAAAAGAAGGAGGGAGCAGCCAGCCACATTTCAGCGATGAGGTGTGAGGATTAGCTGTATCTGAAGCAACGCCCCCGCTATGCTGTCCAAATGAGTATTATCCCCCACCCCGCACCCCTCCTTGGTTGGCACAGGAGCAACAGCACAGACAATGCCATGTTGTCAGGGTTGGGAGGAGGAGGAGGGAGTCCAACACACTGTAGGCCTCGCTTTATTATTTGTAGCAGGTGGCAGGCAGACATGAGGAAAAAATAGGCAGCTATTTGATAGTTGGTGATATACATGTCTGGCAATGCTTTAGTGATGTAGGTATTTGGGGTGTGGTGTTTGGCATTTTCACTCCACTGTGGATGTGAAATGACCCACTGACTGACAGGTTGATATGCTGGTGGCTGACTTTGGCATGATGGTCTTTTCACCTTTATGAAATGTTACTATAGGTGTTATGATCCATTCATTGCATCAATGCATCAATTATTAAATTCTGCCAATTCAGCTGCATCAACCCATTTAAAGAAGGAATGAATTGCTCGGACATTGGCCTGAATCAATATGAAATGCTTCGAATCAGCTCATTCACGATCCTTAAAAAACCAACCTAACATTGTTGTTGATCTAACAGAAGACTATGCATTCTTTTTTTAACTAAATAATGTTTAAGAAGTTTCAATTTTGGCTAATGTGCTAATGGATATACAAGTTTGGCTAATGTGCTAATGGTGAAAAGATTTTGTCTAATGAGCAACAGGCTTGAATTGTTCCAAAAAATAAAAACTGTTCTTAAATCAAATTAGTGAATCCAACTGAATCTCAAAGATCTCAATCTCAAAAATCTCAAAATCAAAGATTCACACACCGTAGAAATGACTAAATTACAGCCTTTTTGTTGTTCTGGTCATGGTTCCCTGTTTCAAAAGTAGGGCTAGACTAATAGTCTAATATTAACTTTATAAATCAATAGGCCAGTATATACTGTACAGGCATATTGATATATCAAGCCAATATTAGCCTTCATTTTAGGGGCCAGATTTATGAATGTGAATGTGTTCTCACGATATATCTTAGAAAATGGGCTGAACAAAAAATTTAGAAGTGAGGGATGTGTTCAAACATCAGTTTCAAGACTCCATTTGGTTCTAACCCTGTTCACATTTTTTCCATGTACTGCGTAATTCTCACCTATTCATTTGATGTGAATGAAAGCACCCATAAAATACAGCAAACAGCCATCACCACCTTGTACTCATTATGTCATTCAAATACAGAGTAATACAGAGAGAGGTGCCTATGAAGCTTAAACATCAGTGTGTTGTATAAGTAGCACATTGCATATCCAAGAGATTTTCTGTGGTGTTGGGGATTGGCTGGGGTGCAAGAACATATACCATTTGTTTTTTCAACTACAACAACAACAACCAAAGTAGAATTTTGCCCAGCTGTAAGTAGACACAACACTTGACCTTGCCCCCCTGTTACAGGAATAATTCATTCACTTTTCAACAGTTGTTGCCAGTGAGGGCTCTCTGGGGTCCCAAGGAGAGAGCTCAGGTGGAGCCTTGAGGTTTTCTCAAAACGTAAGCAATCAAAGTTAGACAAAATAATAACATTCAATTCATTGAGAACAAAATTCAGCTTGATCATCAAAATGAATACAACCTAGGCCAAAGGCCTTTCCATGTCACATTTTGAAGCAATTGGTAATTTGACATATGGGTTGGAATTTTTATAATGCTGGTAGCAATCATCGTTACGTCACTGTATGAGACCACTGCTATATTGTTGACCGGGAGATTCAAAAATCTAAACTCTGCAGTTGGGTGCAAACATTTTTCTGGATTCCTTAAAATGCCGAATGTCACAGAAGGTGGCTGGCAGCGATAAAAAGAGAGAGTTAAGCTAGCGTTAGCAGTAACATTAACCATAACAAACAAGCTAGGTCATATGCCATGAGGTTTGGAATGGGTTAAAGTTAAATTATTTTATCAACTGACAGCTGGTTAGGTAACTGAAACACACAAAATACTACGTGTGGCTTTGTTAGTGTAACCCAATAAATTTAATATTGAAGAGACAAGTAAAGTGGCCACGACTAATGTACCCCAACGTCAATGCTAATACCATGTTCACACCTTTTTTGGTCACCTTTATCGCCTTTCAGTCAGTGACAATGGCCTCCAAAATGACCATAGAATTGAATCAGCACTTCCCTTCACTTCACATATTATGAGCTTCACATAGCTCGTATATATTGCAGGGCAATTGGATTGGATAGCAGTCTATTATAAGGTGATATTTGCATTTATTTATTTATTTATATGTATGTTAACTTGAATACAATGTGCAGACCATTTGCTTGTTACACTTAAGTTAACTTAAGTACAAATAAAAAAAAATTGTAGAGATTGTACAGATACAAGGGGATCATGTGCCATGATGGTCCAAAACTCTGTGGGTCTTCATTTCAACCAAACACTCCAGCATGTGATTTCGCTTATATGCACACCTTAAACCAGAGAAGAAGAACTAATAATCCCCTGATATACTGTTTATTTGGAATGAACACCTTCAGACTTTGGGCCTTCATGGCACATGGCTCCCCATCCTTGCATTACTGTACATGGTTTAATAAAAACAATGATGCAACGTCCTCTCTTCTGTGGCCTTATCTATGTACCTGGTTGCCTGAGTTGAGAACAAGGAGGAATGAGGACAGTATATCCTCTTTATCAAGGATGGAGATCAGTCTGATCTGGCTGCCTCATAGAATGTGGATGCTGTTACTCACCCAGGTCTCTGATCAAAGCTTGCTCGGCTCTTGCTTTGCTCCCTGGTCTCTTCCTCAACCAACAAACACTAAGAACACATCATAGTTTCTTTCACATCTGTTGCCCAAGTGAAAACTATAATTTACAATTACATACCATGTAATCATACAAATGAAGGTGAATCATACAAGGATTCACCTGCAGTTTTACAGCAACAGGACACTACAACTCACAGGACTAGACTGTATCTCATCATGACGAAGGACATCTGGGCTGCTTTTCTAGGACTACACCAAAAGCATTTGAGCGCTCAGTGAAATTAGTTTATTAGGGTGTCTACAGGTATTAAGAGAGAACATTTGAATGTTTTTAAGACCTTCAGACAAATTTAAATGAACTTTAAGACTGATTTTTAAGCAAATAGTCATTTACTTATGACAAGTCAGAGGCCAGTTTTTGGTAGGAATTTGATTGGTTATTAACTAGATGATTGTATGAACTGTTTTTCGAACAGTTTCCTTTATGTTAGAAAACAAGGTGCTGCTGTAATAAATCTAACCAGGACATTTTGCAGATCAGTATAAAGACAGTGTCAGCTTCAGCAGATCTGTTGATCTGATGCAGTAGAACATGAATCATTGTCAAAAATAAATAACCTATATGGATAAATGAAATTAGACATGATGTTTGCTGAAATAAATTAATCAAATTTAATATTTTGATGGCTTTTAAGACCTAGTATTTAAGACTTTACGGACCTGCAGGCGTTCTGTTTACGGTCCAAACAACATCACTAAGTATACTGTATCTTCAGTTTCTTCAAATTCTGATGACTGAAGCTGCACTACATGTCAAAATCTTAGTCATGTTGCTTGCAGTAATTTTACTGTGGTCCAGTGTTTCAGTTGGGTTTAGCACTAGCTAAGTGGCCCAGACATCCTTAATTGGTACTAAGTCACAACCAATGATTGTTGATTTCTCAATATCTCTTTGTGCTGTTTTTAAATCCTCTGCCATTGCTTTCCTGTTAACTCTCAGTGGAGAGTGATTATCAATATGGCGGCCACAAGGAAAAGGTGACATCACTGAAACAGACGAAATAACCAAAACTATCCACAAATTTGTCTTGGTGGTGGCATTGGTGAAGACATGATGGCAATTAATGAAACAGCAAGGTATAAAGTAACATGGTGCAGGGAAATCTGGACTTTACATACAGCATAGGCAGCAGGCACACAGTACATTTAGCACTGCAAAAAAATCTTCCTCTTATTTTTCTTCAGAAAGTCAAAAAATGTGCCAATAGGATGAGATAATCCCACCTGTTTCCAATGCTAATCAACTTGTTTCCAGAATTTTCTTGAAATCAAGTTATTTTGTCTTATTTCAACATAAAATTCCTGAAACAAGTGAAATTGCATTGGAAACATGGGATGATCTCATTCTATTGCCAGATTTTTTACATTCTGAAGGAAAAACAAGCATTTTAACACTGAATATAAGACTAAATGATGTGTTAAGATGGTGATTTTTTGCAGTGTGCACCATCATTACTTTCTTTGGCTTCCTCACTTGTCCATTTGCTGCATGTTTGTGGGTACAATCCATCCATCCAATTTTGACTGTTTCTGGACAGTTATTTAAAAGGAAACTGAGTAATCAATGACCATTTCCGAACTCTAGCAATCACTAAGAATTGCAAAAATATTGACAGAACATTTTGTTTCCTATCCAAGTATGAGCCATTAAATGAGGTTTGAAATTTCAGCATCTGGTGAGGTAACTGAACCAGTGGGTCACTGGTTATTGATCGACAAGCCCCAACAGATACATTATGGCCATTCTGCTCTATTGGGCACTAAAAATCTTACTTACTGCCCCTTTAAAGATGACTGTCTTCTCTATTTATGGATCACTACAGACGGTGTGGTTTTGTCTATGGAGCTTCCAGCAACAACATACAGTACTTACAAGCAAAGCCAAACCAACTCACTCATTCTTCACACATTCATTTTATCTTTCAAACACACACACACTTACAGAAATCTACAGAGACTAATTTTCAGCATAACAGACCGATGAGTCATAATAATAATAACAGCAGCTCAGCTCTCCCAGGGGTCTGTCTGTTGGCAGTGAGCACACTGTGGGCTCCTGTGGCATTACTGAACAGAATGAGTGCTTTTGAGACTGGATCAATGGGAATAGACATGGGGGTAGAGATGCCAGGGGGTTGGCTTTGTTACTGGCCCATGCTGGGTTTCAAATCCCTTGCCTATGAGTTTCCACATGACTGCTATTCCTTCATATGGTTGTGTGATTGTAATTTTTTTACTAGGACAGATACAACTGCAGTTAGAATCAGTTTCCTACTGAGGGAAGGGAGGGTTGGGGGTGCCGTGATTTTTGTGGGTGGGTGAGAGTTTGAGTCTGAGGAGTGGTGGTTTTGCAGAGTGGTAGTTTGGTTGTAATTTCACGCAGCCAACTGATCTGAAGTGAGGAAATATGATTTTTGTAGTTTGCATAATCCAATTTAAATTTATCTAAAATTTTTAACCGCTTAAGACCCAATCATCACTAAAGCATATGTCATGCAAGAGAGCCAATAAAAATGAATGAAATGGTCAAAGTTGTCATGTTGACATTTAAGGTGTGTTTCTTGATTCATGGCACAAACTCATGCATTGAGTAACATGCAAGGGAAAATTTCACCTTTGAGCAACATAGTGAATGCAATAATTATTTTTACCCAGAAGGCCTAGCCTATATCCAATGTTAACTAGTAATGATCATCTGTGTTGGTGTCTAACAAAGACAGGCGGCAACTCACTTATTTGCAAAAATTGGCTTGATTATTGTCTTGAAGCCTGGCCGTATACGCCTAATAGTCTGTGACTGTTCCCAGCCATCCATAAACTGTAGCCTGATTTAAAAAAGAGGTGAATATCAATTGCGTCCATGAAAACCTGAAACCTCATAATATTCTCTCGTATGAAATCTCTGAATCTGCATCACTCTTCTGATAGTTTCTTTATTTGCATGCATTTGCAAAGAAACTTTACAAAGCCAGCCTGTTAAATGTGGTCATGCACGGTGTGTAAAAACATCTGTGTATTTTTGTGAACATCCATTGATGCTGCCCCTTTTCCAAATGCTCTGAACCCAACTGCCAAGGTGTGACATGAATCAAAATCAGAGTAAAGCTGTACAGGGCTAAGTTCTGTGGCAAAAACTATACATTACACCATACGTTATTGAGCGATTCTGCGCTCCATGCTAACACTTTAGCATACACTATGTTGAGGGAAAGCAGTGGATTATGGTAAAAAATTGTTAGTGGTTTTTATAATATGACCCCTAGATTCATAAATTTTGAAGGCAAAAAATTAGCATTCACTCAGAGCCGGTGTAGCCAAATTTTTTTTTCGATCTATTTCAGGTGAGCAAACATTCATCTACTGCATAGTGATTGTAGCTGTATATAGTCTCCCATCACCCTAGGTGATTAACAAATCCATGAGTGCAACTCATCCCAAGTTGCCTTGGCCTCTTGAGATAAAAAGGTAAAGGTAACGGCTCTGAATTTTTACATTTTCATAATGTTTAGTTTTGTAATGTTTTGCAATGTTTTTGGTATGGTGTTTGAGGTAGTGAAAAGAAATTAAAAAAAGGAGAAAATATATTTTTGTGAGATTTCCTTTATGTTCACTGTGATGGACCTCCGAACTAACTACCTAAACTTGCCCCTCCAGTTCTGGTGCTGCTCGAGTCTCATTCTCCGTGACTCTCCCCGGTAACCCACTGCAACAATCCTGCATCGCTGGGACCTTTCCAGGGCTTGCACATGTGTTGCTGGGGCACAGACGTGTGTGTCTAAAGCGAAGATGTGTGTGTGTATGTGTGCACATGCATGGTGTGATCACTAGCCATCCTCTCTGAAGAGAGGGATTTGTATGTGCAGTGACTTTTTCAGGAACTTCTAACCCACAACTCTCAGATGTGGGCTAGAAAATGAATACTTCTTCAGACACTTACAGCTGAGGGCCGACTTTGTAAAGGACATGCGAAACTCAGAAACTCTGAAACATTTAAATGGAGTTTTTGATGCGGAGGTATAGATGCACAGTGAGGCAAAAAAGCAGTAAAGCCGAATTCTTTGCTTTACCACAGTCTAAGGGATGACAAAGCTTTCTTTACTTTGAATATCAAGGTAAAATGCGAAAAGGAACTGAGCACTGACACTACAGAAGAGTGGGTTCATGTGTGAGACACACCATACTATTATTAATTGAAGGATATGGAAAGAATTTGGTTGGAAAAATCTAACCTGCTACTTAATAACACCAAAAGTTATCAAAAGATGATCTATTGGTGAGATTAAATGCTTTTGTTAATAATTGTGAGAAATGGATGATGTATGGCACCTTGAAAAAAGGAGATGCACTAACTGACAGATAAATGCAAAGATATTTGATTTGTAAACATGCACCATTGACAGAATATCTTTGATAATGTATCTTTGCTCTTTACTTTTCTGCTCTGTTCTTTTCCTTTTCCTGACTGACCTATATTCTTTCTTGACATATTTTTGAAATAACTGAGACATTAAAGTGCAAAAGAAAAAAGAAAATGACAACAAACAGCAGAATAAAAGGAAAATAAAATGACCATTGCCCCACTTCAATAGCAGTATATTTTAATGTATTATTACATTTACTGCTTTCTGCCTCACTGAAACTACTGAAACATTTGGACACCGGCTCTCAGACTTGAGGTCAACCTGATCATAGAGCAATTTATTTTCTGTAAAGATCCCTAGATGTCTTTTGTAAACAATTACAGTTGAACTTATTAACCAATATTTTTTAGTCTTTTAGGATGGTAAAATTCTGGCTGCACGTTGCTCATGTTTTAATTCATATTCCGTAATTGCCACATTAATTATTGTATTATATGAATCTAATTGCAGTGGAAGAGCTGAACTCAGACTGTTGTGAGGCCTGTTAGAGAGAAGTCCATGTCCAATTTTGTCAGGCAGAACAAGACAATTATGAGACTTTGATCTAAAAGCTTTTGACATGTGTCATGTGTCATTGGATATCAAATGATTCCACATGACATGAGCTCCTCAGAAAAAGCTGCTGTCGGCTGTCAGTCAGTTTATGAAAGGATTTCTTGTCCTTCAGAGCTCCAACTTTCCCAGAGGATAGGTGTTAATAAAACACACAATGCATGCCATTTTCAATAGCCACAGACTGATTTTGTTATGGCAATAGAGCAACATCTGATGATGTGGTGAGCACATCAAGGATGCATTTCAAAGGAATACGCCAACGTTTTGGGAAAAACAGTCTTTTCCCCATTTACCCAGAGTGAGAAAAGATGTTTGATACCATTTTCACCTCTGTACATCCACTGGTTCGGTTCCTAGGGATAGCATTTCAATTTAGCTTAGCATAAAGACTTGAAGTCTACAGCAGTCATTCGCCTAGCTCCAACGAAGTGAAAAAATAAAGCTTACAGCAGCTCTGAAGCTGTCTATTTGCACAATAAGACTACTGAACACGTGATCAGCAGTTACTTCATCATCTGCCTTGTCCTAAAATGATATGTTTAAAATTCATTCTATTCTATGTATTTCAAATACACATGATATGATGTGTAAGTAAGAGAGGTTTGGAGTTTCTGTAAGGTTTATTCTTTCACTTTGCTGGAGCTAGGCTAATGACTCCTGTAGACTTCAAGTCTTTGTGCTAAGCTAACACAAAATGCTACCTGATAGGAACTGAACCAGTGGACGTACAGACATGAAAATTGTATTAAACATCTTGTCTCAGTCTGGCTAAGCTGGAAAAAGGGTATTTTGCCTGAAATGTTGAGTATTTCTTTAAGGAATAATTGATTCGTTAGCTAATGGGTAATAAGCTTGACTAATGTCAGACAATATTGAACATTGTGATAGCTGTGGCCATATGTAATATTTTCTACAACTGAACCTTTTTTCCATGAATGCTTGTTTTTGCAGTTTTTCCTGAAAAATTGCAAAGCATTTCACAATATTTCTTCAAGGCTTGACAAAAATTGCAAATCATCAATGAAAATGCTGTGATCATAACAATTAAAACTGCAATGTGCTGTTCAAATCTTTTGATGAAAGGCTTTTTTTCCATTCTAGTATTCTAATTGATTAAAATTTTAAGATCTTGCCATACTTGTGGGGTAGTGCCATATTGATTAAGCACAAATTGCAGTAAACAATCCTGGAAAGATCAAATTTCATGAAAGCATTTAAATTAATATTTTACATTTTAGGCATTTAGGTAATGGTCCAATTCAGAGTGACTTACAGTTATTAGTGAGCAGGTAGGGGTTCAGTCACCAGCAAGACGTAGTTCTTCTTATCCTCTGCGATAACTACATCTAGGGATGTTTAGGTTGACAAGAGGTTGTGGATTGGCCAACAATACAACTAAGTTGATTGGCTGTCTTTTCGCTTCTGTGCAGTTATTACGTCAAGAACATCACAAACCCTGTCTAGTAAGCAAGCTAACAGCTTCAAATTGGATGTTTTCTTTGACAAAATGTTTCCTGTTTGGTCTTAAGTAGCACTCATTTTTGAAGCGTCTCATTAATCCTACCCACAGTTAAGCCAAATTTTCCACAGAAGTCTCCAGTCATTCCAAGCATAGCGATGAGGGCTTGAATTGAGTCTAGGGTTCGGCATCTTGCTCCAGAGCATTTTGACAGGGTACATGTCTGTTGATGGACATACTGCAAATTGTAGGCATTGAGTCTTTGACCCTCCAGTTAAAAGACAGGGTCTGTTACAGTCTCCCTTGCCTTCTTGTAGAAGTAGAGTATAGAAGTAAAGCTACCTAGCATAGCCACAACTCTGTACAATATGACAAAGCAGTGATAAGCACAACAGCAAAATATTCTCAGCAGCACTTTGGTTTTCAATAGTTCAAATTAAATAAATGTCTTATTATTGCTTTAGTATTGAGTTATCGCACAATCTCTTGTTTGACTAACTGAATCATTCTGCTTCTTGAAATATGTTGCAGACCAAGAACAAGAGGAGAAGAGCAGGCCAAAATAAGGACTCATTGATCTCACTGGTCTGTAAGCCAATCACTGTTATCAATCGATGAGTTCTGATGAGGACACAAAGGGATTCAATGTCATCTCTTCGTCCTCTCTTTGAATTTGCCCATGGCCCCATATACATCATAGTCTTCATTTCATAGTCTGTACACAGTCTTTATTTAAAGGGGCCTATAGGTCTGTGTTTCTGAACTGTTTTTGAGTGGAAAATAAAGAGAAAATCCACGCTAAATCACTGTCAAGAAACACATTCCTGGGCCCATTGTGTCATCTGTTTGTGTATTTCTCCTTTCTTCCAGGTAAATGCCAAATGTAAACGATGTGATGTCAATGAAAACCGACATTTGTTTATCTGAACCTGCAGATTCCAACATACAAATGCTATTTCATTTATGGATGTCCATATTATCAAATCTCACAACACCAATACACTTGAAAAATGAAAAACATGAAAAATGTAAATTTTTTTGCCATGCTTTTTTAAAATTTATTTTTTGCATTATTTCCTTAACATCCTTATACTGTTACATCCTTATTTCACTAAAGTTTGAGGTCTGCACCACAGTGGATTCTCTGGAACTTAATGACTTCATTGGACAGCCCTTTAAGCCTGAGACTTCAGGGGAATGTGCCTGATTCATCTGCTAGTCTGCAAGTGCAGCAAGGTACGGACATTTGGATATATTACAGTGTAAGAGGATCTCAGGGTGGAACTGTCCTTTAAAGTTTGGATGCACAGAACATTTCCAGAACTAATACCCAGGCTTTGGCTGTCTTGATGGCTCAACATGTTTATACTATGTGCTTGTGGGTTTGTGGAATCAGAAATGATATGGGGAAAGAGAAAAACAAAGACGGTATGCTCAAAAATGAATAACCTTGTTTTTTGACTCGGTCAAGGAACAAAAAAAAATTAAAAATCCGAACCGTTCGGTTCACCTGACTCGGTTCGGAGCCCATGTGTCGTTCGGTTCATGTTTTTTCTTTTTTTTCTTTTCTTTTTCTTTTTTTTTTTTTTACTCCTCAGTTTGAAGCATGTGTTTAGTTTCGATCATGCGCATGCACAATGCGAGGCGAAAGCATGTATCAGGACAGTTGTAGAGGTGTGTGTGTTGCAGATATGGCGAGTACAGAGGAGAAACAGTGCGCCTGTGGCATTGTATCAGTCTGCTGTGTGGGAGCACTTTGGATTTCGTGTGACCCATGATGACGGCAGTAAGAAAGTGGTGGATAAAACGGCTACTGTGTGCAAGCACTGTGCAACGCATATTGCATATGCTAGCGGCAACACATCCAACATGTCAGGGCACTTGCAGAGACATCACCCCAGAGTGTCAATAGACAGCTCAAGAAGGAAAGAGTCGGACAGGGAAGTGCAACTTTCACTCCCCGCTGCTTTTAAACAGAGTAAGAACCACAACTAGGGCCCGACCGATATGGATTTTTTGAGGTCGATGCCGATTCCGATATTTGGCAGAAAAAAATTCCGATAACCGATTAATCGGCCGATTACTTTAAAAAATATATTATGAATAAAATAACTTCTTTTTCGGTCCCTTAATGCTTACAACAACAAAGATATGAATTACATGCAGAACATTTTACTGTTTCACAATACTTAGTGCTTTAGTATTTGTTTAACTTTACAACAGAGAGGAATTTTCAAGTACAAAAACATGCAAAAAAGCATTAAACCTCTGGGAAATTATATAACCTTAAAAATAGTCACAAATAGTCCGACACTAATCTTACTCCATAACAACACACACAGTGAGTTGCTGTTGCAGCCTGTGTCACGTTATAGTATTTTCTGACAAAGTAAAACTAAGAGTGAAATAACATCATGACGGTTGCTG
>OMLF01036319.1:55188-66690 GCA_900302615.1 Holocentrus rufus | reverse complement strand
TGGAAACACTCATCTGAAACGCAAGTCTGTTGTATTTCCTAAACTGCAAAAGCCATGCTCAGCCGCCGCCAGTACATCTGTAAAAATGAGTGTTTGAAGGAAGCTGGTATGCAGTGGAGGTCCTGAGGACAGCAGGCGAGTGAGCTGATGAAGGATAGTTGAGCGTGCGTGCTGGAAACCCGACTTGACACGGGGCGACAGGCAGGCAAATGTGATGAAAGGGCACAGCAAGTGGTCACACAGAGGCCAAAGAAGCTGCTGGTGTCAGCCCATATACCAGACAGGTAACATAACAAATAACAACAGGAGCTGTCTTCAACATGGCTGGACACTGAAAACCTTCATAACAAATGATCACGACAAGGAACTTTGAAAGCACTTCTTCATTGCTGATTTAACAATAAATACAAATGAGATCACATGACAATACATGTGAAAAGTTTGGTTTTACATTATTTTACAAAAAGGAATTTCACACAATAGACTTTGGTGCTAGCCCATGAACCAATAGCCATACGTGTATTTATGTGATGGGAGAATGGGGTGTCACGATACTCGGGACATAAGCTCTTTCTCCAACGAGGAAGGAATACTCAAACATTTTGGGCAAAATGCCCTTTTTGATTTACCCAGCCTGAGACAAGATGTTCACCTCTGTACGTCCACTGGTTCAGTTCCTATTGTTGCATTTCATGTTATCTTAGCCTAAAGACTTGAAGTCTACAGGAGTCATTAGCCTAGCTAAGTGAACAAATAAACCTTACAGCTGAAGCTCTATTATGTACACAATGTATTATGTGTATTTGAAATACATGTCTTGGAATTTGATTTCTTTTTTTTTTTAAGAAAAGTTAGATGGTTGGAAGTGAGATGGTTCTTCTGTCTAGTGATCCACACACCGCTGAAGGTATAGTTAAGTAGATGGAAGAATACATGTGTTCCAACCATCTAAGTTCTCTTAAAATGATAATAAAAAAATTACCAGGCATGTTTTCCAAATATGAGGTTTATTTTTTCACTTTGACTAAGCTAATATAAAATGCTACACATAGGAACTGAACCAGTGGACTTACAGAGGTGAAAATGGTATCGAATAACTTGACCAGCTACATCGAAGCATCCAGAATATGTAGAAGTGAATTAGATGTTCTAACCATGACCTGAATCAAATCAGAGATCTTTTAAATTTGCATATGACACACTCTATTGTCTTTTCACATGATCTAGCCCCTGGACTGATTTTCCCAAAACAAGCTGGTGTAAACAGATGACAAAAGGGCAAGAGTCAAGAACCTGAAGGAAATAAAGCTAGACAAGAGAGAGAGAGAGTGTAGTTGCATAACACGGGAAAGTGAGCTCATCTCAATAAAGCAGTGTTTGTCTGTGACTGACATGGGCTGTGATTCAGTGAGTTCCAAAACCAGGTTTAACAAATGTTCCATTGTCGGCAATAAGCATAACTGCTATTGAGAATCAGACCTAAGACACAAGGGTATCTTGTGTATACTTTGAGTCACTTTCGATTAAACCCAGAAATTACCACTTGCACTCAAATAATTACACTGCAAACATCAAATCAAAAATGAAAAAGTGCACAGCCTCCTGGCCCTGCCACACACAAGCTGCCAAGGTATGCTAAAGCTGCCCAGATGTGCACTCGTCTGAGAAGACAACTCAGAATCAGTAAGAGCTATCTCTGCTTGTGGACCCTGGAGAATTCATTGTCCCTCAGTTGGAGCCATCTGGCTGCCAGCTCCAAACACACACACTCTAAACACATCCAGATGACAAGGCTCACGTAACGTGCCGCTCAGTGAGAACTCCATCAAGCTACTGGCAAGCAGAAAACTTTGAGACCACTGTCAGGCTACCATCTTGTCCAGGGCCACAGGCATCACTTCCTAACTAGAGCATTTACTCCTCTGAAACGTGGAAGTCAGGGGCAAGTTCTAACGACTGTAAAACCTTCATGATTTATTATATATGCTCTAAAATAAACATAATGTGTCCTGCATCTTGAATCAGATTTCTGAGATTTTAAGTGCAGGACAAGGGCATTTCTAGAACGCATGATGTAAACTAAATGAAAAGAAATGGCTTGAGACTGAATTCACTAACATCTTTTCCAGCAAACCTTCAGATCCTACCTAATGTGGTCCTTCCCGCAGTAGGTTCCCAAAGGCAGTGTAAATAGGTTGATCATATTTCCGAGCTGTCATTCAGCTTGCTTTATGCCTGGGAATTTTTATTACCCCTTCTATTGCAAAAACAGAGCTGCCTGTGCCAGTGTTGTTCATCATCTCAGACCGGGATAGGGGGAAAAAAATTATTGGACAGGTTTTAAATGAACGCCAATCAACCACCTTTAAAAGAGTGGAATTTCAAATAATGAAAAACTCCCAAGTGTATCTAGAATGGAAGTATTATGCTTTAAATTGTAAATAAAATTATAGTCATGGCAAAAGCATTAGGTATATTTTATTAAATCCAAAATGTTGATTTGAGTAATGCCATTGGAGCCTCAGGTAACAGAGGCATGCGGCTGAATTTTAAACAGACAGAGAAATGAATCACTTTACTCATGAGCCCAAACAGTGAAGCACAAACAGCTTATCATACTGCAAACTCTAAACTAACATGTACACATTGAGCATAACAAAAACCTGACTGCCTTGGGTCGGAAGGCACCCTAGAGAAGATGAGGTAACTTGCTAATCTTCAAATGTTAAACAAACACAGCTCTCATGTAATGAGCACCAAAAAAGAGCCATGTAGAAAACACAAACCCCTACATTTTCATAAAATCATCTGCAACTCCTGACCTTGAAGATTCTTAAGTGGCTCGGGTTTTTCATTAAACAGAGACAGACCTGATCCCCAAGGAAAATGCAGAAAATTCCCCCGTGGAGCATAAGCTGTGTGAAGCCCAGAGAGAGGAAAAACCAGGCCTCACTACTGGACCTAATCTAATCTAATCAAGAAGATATCCACTTGATCCTTGCTGATTTTTTTTGGCCTTTCGCTTGCCAAATGTTGCCTCTGCTCCTTGATGTTGGCCTTAATAACTTCAAAATGTGAATGGCTATCTATATGCTATTCAAGGAAACAATGAATCAGGGTCCAATAGATTTATGCACACTACTTTCACTATGAACATTGCGTACATATTTCTAAGCTTGGATATTTCCTCAATGCAGATTACATAATTGAAGGTCATTCACGCACATGTAGTGGAAATGTTTTGAATCATGATTCAAATCAGGGATACAGAAGAGATGTGCCCAGGTACTCGGTTCAGTGCAATGATTCCTAGAAGTGGTCAAGTGTCCAGCACAAATCAGTGATATCACACTTTCAAAGCTCCGTCAAAAATGTTTGATTCATCTGTTGTCAGTTGTCTCATGGGCTACTGGGAGCGTTTGTGGAAGTTCAAGGTGAGTATGGAACAAAATGTGTAGTCCATGAATGACTCAGGAAGAACAGCATGTGAGGATGAAGTTCCTTAAGGGGTCATTGACAAAGCTTCGCACTAAAGTAGTGGCCACATTGAGGAGGTGGGCTGCTCTATCGGAAAGAAGAAAAAGACTGCCCATACACACCCCTAGAAATGTAGAAAATGAAAAACATACTGTCGTGTCAGTCGGCTGCTGTACACCTAACTCCACTTTTATCCAAGAGAATTTGTAGTTGGAGACATGGATCTGCATTAGGAAAACAAGGCAGTCTCCATTGAGGCCGGCCAAAACATGAATGTGTGGACCGAACTACTTTGATTGTACCGGCCCCTCACAATGGGAACTTCTCTCAGACCTCTGAAGCTTATATTCACACTGCAACAGGAAAAGTGGAAAAGCGACATTGGCCATCTGACATAACTCTAGCCTTTGCTCCGAAGGAACCGCTCATTTGTCAGGAGGCCAGAATGCAATCAATGATGGTGTCAGGCGCTGGGCCAGAAAGAGCTGAACAATCTAGCACCTTAGGGGTGTCTTTCCATTGCGCAGGCCTCGTCCCAGCAGATTACAGATGAGAAACGGGTGAGGTTAGAACTCTCGAAAAGTCACACTCCACTGATTTCTGCAAACCGCTTTCTTTGATGCTACCACTTTCCCCAACAACAGGCACAGAAAGGGCCTTTTTGGGGAGAAAAAAATTAAGGATGACCTCATGTTTATGAGAAAGTGACGATGTTTGGAGTAGTAGAAAGGAGGTAATCCATGGTTAGAGCCTGGTTAGAGAACTTCTATCATTAAACAAATGGTTCAAACATCAGAATACTGTTTTCAGTCAAAAGTGCTTACCCTAGTACCTATGTTATGTTGTGTTAACTTAAGAGATTTCCTGACATGGCAAAAATATTTCTTGAGTAATCTAATTTGAAAAAACAGTTAAAGCTGAAACAATGCACGCATTTTTCCTCTAGGCATAATACTATTAACCATTGTTGACTCGCATCAAATTGCAGCAGGACTCACAAGTGCAGAAAGATGGATCGTCTCCCAAAAAATGGCAGCCTTTTTGCCATTACTCGATTTTTTTTCGTTGTCCAAAACCCCTCATTTGGAGAAAAGATCAGTATCAAATTGTCCACATTTGTATGATAGTGAGCAATGTAGAACGGTGAGCCAAGACTAGCTTTGTTTTCCTTCTCCATCTATGAATACGTGTGCCAACAGGCCCATTCAGAAGGAGGCAATTAGAAGATGATTGACATTAAAAGGGCTCAAAACATTTCTATTTTCTCAGCTGGATATTCCACAGGAGCATGACTGAGCTTTGGCTTAATGATAATGATACTCTATTACCGACACACGTGGACTGAGGGATGAATGTAGCATGTTGTTAACACAGTAATTTCAATTGTTTTTTAATGAAATCTATCAGGAAATATTCAGTCAAAAGCACAAATTAGAGCCATCTGAAGACCTGCTATGATTTGGTACAGATAACAATCAGACCTCTTGCCTGAACTGTCTGGATTTGAACACCCGAGCATTCGATAACCAAGAGAAAATTATTTGTCAAGTGTGGGGTTAAGGTACTATAATAAATGTTGTGTCCATTTTCCAACAAGATGATATCTGAAAAACACTCCTGTATCTGACCAGTTTCATTCAACACCATCTAAATTGGAGACCTGAACCTAGACTGTACATGAACACAACATAAATCTTCAAACAGTATGATCCCTGTGTTGCATGAGCACATCTCATACGGATATAATGAGGAACATGTTACCATCATCAAATGCAGACCTTGGCCTCAATGTCTTCGGAGAGAGCAACACATCACAGCATGCTATGAGCATGGGGGCAAAGCAAGGGGTCACCTCAGTCACCTTTTTCCTCCCAGATGGTGCTGGGATGTGGGTGGCTAGAGGGGGATTTCATTCATCCTTGACACAGTGACTAGCCCATTGTTTCTTATTTCCCAGCAAACATCAACAAGACAAGGCGGTGGTTCTGTCACCAGGCAGATGCCTTGCCTTCAGTAGCAACAGCACAGGGGAAAATGCTTCATTTGAAATAAGCACACATGAAGCTCTTAAACCAAAGAACCATTTAACACCTTTGGAAGGATCTAAGTTGTTCCGTGTCTATCCAAACACAATTTCATGGAAAAAAACAAAAAAGTGAGACAATTGCTTATCCAGAAGCCTTGAGGGTTCTCTTCCAGGAACATAAAAGCTTTGTCTTACAGTTCCTTGGAATGTAGCACGGTAAAGAAAAGAAAACAATATATAAAGACAATCATTATGAGCTTACATTTTTAACAGGGGTTCTCAAAGTTGTGGCTGCATCACAGACCAACAAAAATGACTTTCTTATGAAATGTTCTACAAGAAAAAAAAAAAGCAACTCACTTACGTAATTTACAAAATCTCTTTCCCCTTATGTTTGTTTTTTTTTTTTTTTTTTTTATCTAAAGCTAGTTAGGCATGTTAAGAGGGCCACTGAGACGTCAGCCGGAGGAACCATTCCATCCATGTTTGCACCACACTGTTAACACATTGAGACACCACTGTTGAATGTGTCTCCTGGGTCTCTCACCTTCAGGTCAAGAGGGCAAGGGAACAAAGTGTCTCCGATAGCAAAAACACTGGAGCCTGACTGTTACCTCATTGGAATGCTGCCGTTGCTTTTTGGATGGAGACAAAAGGATCCGCAGGCAATATTGCAGGGCAGACTTGAGTTTCCATAGGCTACATATTGACTGCATTTTCAGTAAAATTATCCATTGTGTAATATGTTTCCGCTGAATGATGCCAGTCATATAATCATCACAATAGTTTGCTTTCGTTTAACTTAAAATGACATATGCTTTGATTGATTTTCCTCCTACCAACGGAAAACAAGCCGAGGGTGCGATTGTCTCACATCAACAAGAGGATTACGACAGAACTGTAAAACAGCCAAGCTGGCTACTGGTCAAAGGGACAAAAGTACTTAAGCCTGAAGTTACATGCTGTATATGATTTTCAGAAAGATAAACAGAAACCCTGTTGAGAAATTCAGCCCTGAGGGCATGGGAATAGGCATGGCATTGGTTAAGGCACATGGTGCGGCATGATAAAAAAGAAAACGCTCCAATTTTTGCATTTTTATCATCATCATCAACTTAACAGCAGTACCAACTTAAATTCCTGAGAAGACGCTCACAGCCACAATTACAAAAACACTTAATGGTTACTAAGATGGATTCCAAATATGATGCCACAACTGTTCTTTGTTTTCTGTTGAGTGACACAACTGTTTTGTTTTTTTGTTGTCCTTCCTTTGTCACGCAATGTCTCTTTGAAGCAGTGCTGCACAGCCTGTGCTTACACAAAGCAGAGGCGGCTACTCAAGGGGGATAGTGGCTAATCCGTCTTCCTTTCCTCCAGTACTGCTCATCCCAGCTACTGGTTTGCAGGGTGGTGAGCAGACGGCCAGTACCTGGTCCGTCTCCCCAGTAGAATAACAGACGCCACCTGGTAGCCATCACCAGCCTAAGCCACCAGACCTTCTGGTGAACTGCCAGGGCATGAGGTCTGCTGTTCAGACAGTTGGTGGATGCCCAGGCGCATACTGTCTCCCTCATTATAGAGAATATGGAATAGTTTATTTAACCTCTATGCGTGACAAGGTATAACTGGGTTTCAGCTCATTATCCACAGTTATTTTCACATTTAAATCTACAATCATCCTACTTGTGATAAAATTAACCAATAAGACAAAAGAGGTTGCAGTTCAAAGTGGTTTAAAAGAAGGTGCTAACAAACCATCCTAACAAAAGTGAGGGCAAAAATTTAACAAACCTTTTACTGAAATATAGATATTATTCTACCAAGAAACGCAGCTCTTGAACTAGAAGATGTCACTCAGTAGAGTGCAGATCTCCGTCAGACGTGTGAGGGGACACAATGATATAGACAATTGTTATTCCTTTGTTCCACAACATGTTGTAGAGAGGGTGAGAGGAGTTTTCCATGATGGCTTTAATCTTGTCCTTCATCCAAAGACCCTATGACATTAGGCAAATTAATCTGCTGATGTATGAAACAGCGACGGCTGTTTTACACTTCATTTTTTACAGTGGTGAAGCATCGGGCTATTGGCCCTATTTTTACCCCATTTGTCGACAGATTCAGATTCAGCTTCTGACACTTTTTACACCGTTGTTCTCCCATGTTGTTCTGTGTTCTGTTGACTCTCTTCATCAGAAAACGAAGCAACAGGCAATGCGAAGAGAGAGGGAGAGAGCAGCGTTGTTCAAGCGAGCTAGACAATGAATGGAGTGAGGGAGCGGAAGTAGCAAAAAATTTTTGAATCACTGCAACCACTAGAGGTTCTTCCTCATGCAGTCATAACTGTGCACAAAATTTTTTTTTTATTTGATTGGCCCAGTAGTTTGTGAGATTAGCCGTGAACAGACACACCTGACCAAACACTAATGTTATCTCTTGGCAGAGACAGCAATAGTTAAAAAACAACTACAGAGCGACACATAAGTAGCCTTTAGAGTATATCTGGCTAGCTAAGCGATGTAAAACATTCAGTAAACTTATACTTGTATCTGTTGTCATACTTAATTTAAAGGGTTATCACAGTCACTTTCAAAATGAACCTTATGTGTCTACTTTTTGCCATCATGATGATTGATCACATTCAAAGGTTTGTCACTTAACTCACTGATAAGCTAACATACATATCCTCGGTTCGACAGGAGCACTGACCTCCAACGCACACCCAAAGGACCAACAGTTGAGCTTAAACAGCCCTTAAAACACACCCTTTCAACACAGTGACATGTCTTCACAAAGCTGATTTGCAGGGTGTTGCTCTTCAGATCCAATGCTTGACCAGTCAACAGTCTCCAACTGTCACATCAAAGCAGCAATTATAAACTGACCTTTCAACAAATAACACCCACTAATGGGATATGACCACATCTGTTTTCAAATGATCTAATACCGGAAGGTACATAAAGCTCTACAGTTAAGAGAGGGATGAAATTCTGAACACAATGGCAAAAGGACAATAATGATCCTTGCTGAAAATAACTGGAATTACCCTTTACATTAACTGACATAAAAAACATGAGTTTTATGGGTATTTTACAGTGGCTTCAAACATGATTCAGCGATTCCACAGAAATGAGGACCACAAACTTTATACCAGAAGACAAGAAATTTTATAATGTAAAATAAATCCAGCAAACCCAGTGGTGAAATGGTATCAACATTTTCTTAAAATGAACTGAGGTTGTCATCAGTTGTGGTGTAAACATTATGAATCACAGTCAATCAATAGCTGCAATGTTGGCTGCAGATTTTATGCAGATCTGCAGAAAAATCTAATTATCTATTGCTATCATGCAACAATCAATGTTATCCACATATATTCGGAAAGTGTCTCATCTATCCGTCCATTTCGACATCTGATTTACATAGTTTCAAACACAGTTTTCAAATCTATATTGCTACTGTGATAACCCAATATTAAACAGACTTCTGCTGTGGACCATTTGTTAACATAAGGGTACAAAACAGTACTAACATCTCAGGGAACTATAATGCCTTCAGCTCAAAACTTGCATCATAATGCAGTATGTACAACTGAGAGGAAGGATTATCTGTGCACAGGCACTTCACAGGTGGAAGAGGTTACTGTTAATAAAGCTTATATAATTCCAAGTCTTGAGATAGAAGCCCTGGAATTCACTGGCTCCTCCTTTCACCTTCTGCCTTTTCCTAATTGAACCCATGAGTACTCTGCCTGAGACTGACAGCTTGGCCCCATTGGTCACTGGATGTGGATTTCACTTTTTCCAGAACATTGAGGAATAAAGATATCTGTCGATGAGAATACTCTGACTAAAAACAAGTCACATTTTGCTTCATCTGCTCATGTTTAGCAAAGACAGATGACTACTGCAAGCAGAAGAGCAGCATGTACTCTTAAAATGTCTTCAATGAACAGTGAGCTCTGACGTCTTAACACTGAGTACGGTGAGACATGGTTAGAGGGTGTTTGGAGCTGAAGACAAAGGGGGAAAAAAAACAGCATGTTGCTTAACATATAAAACAGCATTCAGCTGCACTTTGCTCCGCTGGTGCTGAATGACAGAATCCAGAGCCACGAGGAAAGTGATGCCGCAGGGATGTACTGCTGGAGAGCAAGATGTGACTCAGCGCAGCAAAGAGAATGTCCAGGAAAGCAAATTATGCACATTTTTCCAAAAGAGACTGAATCACATCTATGACGTAAGAGCTACGAGGAAGTCAACAGGTACCGGGAACAGTAATCGTAAGGTTACTGGACAGTTAGGAAAAATACTTCAGCATCAGGACTGACTGGCATTCTTTAGAAGCTGCCATGTAAAATATGGAAATGTTGAACTTCGGTCAAGCAATAATCCACAAAGTCTAATTTAAGAAGTCTCCAGTTACCTTAAACCTTAATAAGATATTATTTCTCATCAGAAGCAGCCATTTGACTAACAATTAAGTTGACTGTTTTAAATCAGAAAACCTAGGTCAGCATGCCAATAAAGGTCCCTCATGCTGAAAGTGGAAGAGGAATTGTGCACTAATATCCAAAGCAGCTGAGATGCATTTATCATATCAAAGTCAAATCTCTTTACACAAAATGATCTTTCAATTGTTCCTCTGTGGTAGATATCATCTAAACACGACTAAATATTGTCCAATATTTTGGAAAGCTCAGAAAGACTATCCAAAGAAACACTGTGTGAGGTAATACAACTCACCCGCATGTTACAATCACCCTAACTGTGGGTGCTGTTTTGTGTTATAGGCACTGGTAGGTATTATCAAGAGCTATTGGATTGTTTTGACAAAAGGGGGAAACAAAAAATTACATTATGTTCAGCATATAATCGGACAGCAACAAATTTGTCAGAGACAATCACTGTAAACATTGAGAAAAGTAAACATGAAGACATATTCTAATATCTCTCTAGCATGATTTCAAGGGAACAAATCGGCTTATTAGTCCCAGATGCCTCGTACAAATGAAACAAATACAGAGAACTAAGAACACATGTCAACATTCGACAAATAAAATACAGGGGGAAATTGCAAAGCAGTGACCAGTTGCGGAGAGCAGCCAGTAACATTCAGTGAGCCGCCTGGGCAAAGGAAGAACCACGGACATCCAAGTATTTAGCCTTTAACACAGTGACACATCAAAGCAAATTACAGATGGGCCATTACATACTTATGTAATATTTTGGAATTAGAAAAAAAAAGAAGTCACATTTCTTTTAATACTCGTGCTCCTGACTGCTGCTCCCATGACACAAAGATGATGGTGAGCAGAGCAGTCGGAAATATTTCCTTGTTGTTTGCCTGAAAAAGTGAGGAAAATTGGGGAGAGGGGCGCCTGCCAAGCACTTAGCAGGAGGGATACAAAAAAGCCTGAGGTTCTTTGAAAAGCAGCACTGAGCTGTTTTAGCGGGATTATGAAGTGAGGCAGCAGATGAGGGCAAAAGTGTCAAGTTTTGTTTTTGCTCCAAATATACCTCATATTCCGTTAAAAAACCCAACTCCCTGCTTCTTGTTTCCACTGATTACATAAATTCAAATAATTCAATTATGTCACTAATCTACTCAGGAGTCTATAATCGATGCACCATATACGGTATATAGCATATTTTTGGACAAGAGATTAAAATTCAAGCCAAGGCATAATGCATACAAAAGTGAAGGTCTTGACACAGTGCAGTGAACCCTTGACTTTGATCTTTCAGAAAGGTAGTCTAAAAGGCTCCTCATGTATTATCTTGCACATTATAATTTTTTTTTACATTATTTCATGAAGCACAGTAGTCTCTAAAAATATTAATGCAATTAAAAAAAAACTGATTAGCCTATGTGTGGAGCGTAACGTATCTTTCATCAATCAATCTGCAAAAGAACAAAAAAATGCCTCTTGGAAATCCCAAACTTTTCCAAAGTTGAAAAAAAAAAAAAAACATGACCACACTCACATGTCCAAA
>OMLF01036319.1:19594-53938 GCA_900302615.1 Holocentrus rufus | reverse complement strand
AGGCCAGCAAAAAAAAAAAAAAAAAAAGTCTATCACACTGAAACTTTCAACACCTGACGAAGAGAGGAAAAATGGGGGCTGAACTATTAAGGAGTGAGCGAAAGTAAGAGAAAAGCCGAGGTGGAGGGGGCGGAGGAAAGAGGGATGGGGAAGGTTCCCCGCCCAGGAGGTTGGAGAGGGTCAGTGCGGTGACTAGTGTGCACCAGGAGAGAGGGGGAGGACCCACATGTAAAAATATTTAAGATGCACGGGCAGAGCAGGACTTCAGTGAGGAGATAAGACAGAGCCTTGGTGAACAGCTGGTCAAAGGACGGCTCCGGTTCTACCAGTCTACTACTATCAATATCAACTGAACCAAACCAGACTCCGGCGTCTTTCAGAAACCTCCAGAGAAGAACTGCTACTCGGACTGACTGCTTTCTCACAGACCCAGCAAATCAAACCAAGCAAGGCTTTGGTGTGGTTGTGAAGATCTAGAACTGTTTTGTAGAGAAAATGCCTAAAGTCAACTTGAGTGTAGTGGCGTTAGGGGTCACCCTCCTCCTGCTGGCAGAGACATGGGCTCAGAATCCCAGGAAGAGACTGGCACCTCCAAAACCCGTCAAGGCCCAGTGCTGCGATGAGGTGCGCTCGCTGAAGGTGCAGGTGGCCAACTTGACCAGCCTCCTCGAGGAGATGAGCCGCAAGCAGGAGACAGACTTGATGAGTGTTGTGAGGCAAATGATGGAGCTGGATAAGCAGAATCGGCAACAGGAGGCCCGTGTCACCGAGGCAGAGAGCAAGTACTCCGAGATCAACAACCGTGTGGAGATGATACAGCTATCACAAGCTGCAAATTCAGTCACTCAGACCTCGTCAGGTAAGCGCCAACTCTTCGGCTGGGCCAGCTGTCAACACACTGGTCACTGCTTCGTGTGCTGCTGCTTGGTTTCAAAATATCTCAGAAAGCAAATATGGTAGGAGGCTTTGTTTGAGCATTTCTTTTGCTGAACTCAGTCTATGTGAAAGTATTTTGTTAATAGTACAGTCAGCAGTGACTCTGCAGAAAGTTCACTGCTCCCACATGGCAGAACAGGATCCAGCCCTGACTCAGGAGCACATGGATGAGCGAACCATTTCTCTCTTTTCTTTGCCTGCTGAGCAGCGGGTCTGATGCACTCTCCTGTTGTGAAAATCATATCAAATAGTTCCCATATGTACAGCAGAGCCATAAACATTCACATTCATTCACAACTAAATGATATTTCTCTTAAAATCTCTTTCTCCTAATGACCTCTTCTAACTTACTTCTGTTGTGAATGACAGCAGCAGAATTCTGCTAAGATTTCTTTGAATATATTGCAGCATTTTCTTTTCAATGGGATAAGTATGTATTTTTAACTGATATTCTTTATAAATATAATTAAGGAAGAAGTTGACAGAATATAGATTAACGATTCATTTTACTGGAATGTGAGCTGCTGTTTTCCAAAAACTAAACTTTCTAGTATTTTACATACAGGAGACTATACATACACTTTAGCTGTGGAGAACTATAATCAACCTTGCATGCTTTGAATCGTGGGCACCAGACAGCTGCCAGGAATTGGTGATAATGTAGATTATAGCGCACACACTGGTCTGAATTGCCCTACACCAGCTGAAAGCAATAATTTGAAGCTGTAGAGTCGTGTCTGCAGGGTTGTCAATAAACACCACTTCCATCAAATTCATCTCTACTTTAACAAACCATTAATCAGCAATGGCCACTGCAAAGAAGTGTGGCCAGGAATGATGCAGTTTATTATTTCAATACTTTAATGGCGTGGTCTAGCAGCTACATTTATGCCACTGGCAATGAGAACACAGAGACCTTGTTAAAGCTTCGGCAAATTAAAGAGACACTGTGCAGGCAGGAAAGCAAGACAGGAAGAGAAGCAAAGATTAAAGAAAGTGGGGCTTTCCACATCAGACTCTCTCACTGGGACACACTTATTTGAAGTATCGGGTTCATTTCTCCACGGTGACCTCAGAGCCCTGCTAAAGGCATCGGCATGCCATGACAGGAATAAAAGCAAGAAGCTTGGCCATGTTGTACATAATCACTCTCTATTTTGTTTTGTTTTTTTTCACTTTTGGCGGGAAAAAAGACATTTTTTTCAGCAGTTCCCTCACTTACATAACCATCCACCTTCCATGTAACCCTTTGCCTTCAATTTACATTGTTAAAACTGTCCACAAAACATCATGTGGTTTTGCCATAACTAACCAGATCCTTTGTTTTTAGATGCTGTCTACGACTGTGCATCACTGTACAACAGGAACTACAAGATCTCTGAAGTGTACAAACTGCCTAAAGACGAGTACCTGGGTACTCCTGAGCTGGACGTAAGTTGTGGTCATTGAGCTGCAGGCTCTTTCATTCCTCTGTTGTGTGTAGTCTACTTTTTGGTGCAGTATGATTCTTGCCCGTACATTAAGAAACTCTACGTATCTGTGAATACTTTTAGGTCTACTGTGACATGGAGACAAATGGTGGTGGCTGGACTTTGATCCAAAGGCGCAAAGTGGGCCTGACATCATTCAACCGTGACTGGAAGCAGTACAAAAACGGATTTGGAACAATCCGCGGAGACTTCTGGCTGGGCAATGAGCACATCTTCCGTTTAACAAGGCAGCCCAGTGTGCTGAGGATAGAGATGGAGGTACGTGCTGGGAAGCGGGGCGGTCAAAGTAGGCTTGGGGTGAGACATGGAGGAAATATTCCATGTCCAAAACTTACTGATAATATCAATAATTCAAACCAGTTAATTTTTATGCACTCTGAGCTTAAGAAAATGAACAAATTGTATTTTTGCAAATCTTAAGTGGCCTGTGGGAGTCAATATTCTCACATGCACACTTTTGTGTTGACCTTCATTTCGCCGAGTCATGGTGTGTGTATTTTCCAAAACAGGACTGGGAGGGACAGACTCGCTACGCTGAGTACGGCTTCTTCACTGTGAGTAATGAGCTGAACAGCTACAAGCTCTTCCTTGCCAACTACAGTGGGAACGCCGGAGACTCCATGCGCTACCACAACAACACCAACTTCAGCACCAACAACAAAGACAACGACAAGTGTGTGGATGACTGTGCTGCACTGCGCAAAGGTAGGATAACAAAGCAACTCTTTACAGTTTACGCACTCAAGAGTTAAATATCACATCTTAGAGATATTAAATATTTCTCATGAATTAGAAATGAGTTTAGTCTTCACCCTAAACTTCTTCCAGGTGGTTACTGGTACAACTGCTGCACTGACTCCAACCTGAACGGTGTTTTCTATCGCTATGGGGAGCACACCAAAAGCACAGATGGGATCACTTGGTATGGCTGGCACGGGCCCAACTACTCCCTGAAAAAAGTTGAGATGAAGGTCCGACCACAGAGTTTTCGTCCATGAGTGCTTCAGCTGCAGGCCGTGGGTGAAGATGATATGCATGCTTGCTGAGAGATCTAAGAAATACCTGTGCAAACAAATCGTGGCTTTCCTTTCACTGGGAGTTGAAAACGTTCTTTGCTATTGTCTGTTTCATTGGGCTGAATGTGTGATGTTTTTACCATGTTTGATTGTAAATTGTAGTTCATTTCATATATTTATCAGTGAAATATTTTATTTTCTTAAAAGCTTTGATAGAAGCTCCTCTACCACTGTTTCATATGGGTAACTGGATTTTCATTCCCTCTGTCATTTTTCATTTGTCATTAAGGTCTATTTTTCAGTCACTAAACAAGCCATCGGCTGTAGAGAGTATGACTGCAACTAAAGGACTGGCATAAACAAATCATATCCAAAAAAAAAGACAACACCACAATCTATGAGATATGTCGCAAAGCACCTTTGCGAGTTACTGGAATGGGACCAAACACCTGAAGTATTTCCTATGAATTACACTGCAAATTTTATTGTAAAAACCTACCTGTTGATGATGAAAATGTGTAATTTGTAAAATGTGTACAGCTCTATAATTGTGTTGTTTTATAGGATAGAAAATAAAGTTGTATTTTTAAGAAAATGTCTGACTCTCCTGTGTTAAACAAATGATAACATCCAGTCTTGACTACTTTGTGGCTAAAAACAATATTGGAAAATGTGACAGAGACAGAATGATAACAAAGAGTCCTGCCTCCATTCATATCTAACAATGACACATTTGCCTTCAGCCACTGACCTCTGACACTAAGGTCAGCTCCTGACATCCTGGATAAAGGTCCCAGGGCACATGAGCCAAATGCATGAATTAAGACCACACACATTGTAACACCATTTTGTTCCATTCTGAACCAACTGACAGTATTCACTGGAGCAATTTGAAAAGTATACATTGCCTGTACAGGCTCAGTCTTTTATGAGGCGCGACACTAAGTAAGGGCATACATCTAGTTCACGATGGGTATTTACCCCTTCCCCAAAGAAGAACTGACAACAGTGGAATGAATGGCCCCCTGAGAAAGAAAGTTTGGACAGTGACAAATGACCAGGTCTTTCTATTCCAAAGGCCATAAACATCCACACAAATTTGTGCCCCTAGCAGCCAAACAGGCCTCAACAGTGTTGGACAGCATATCTAAGGAACTCTGAGGGGTCGGTTCCTCCTGAGGCTACACTCCACACCAAGCGGGGACACGGAAAAGCCTTTGGGTCAACATAGGTAGCACACAGCAGCCCCAGCTGCCTAAGGGCCAGCATTGTTCATTTCTGAACACCACTGCTGCAAAGAAATCTAACAGCTCATTTTCTGGGAAGCCAAGATATTGTGAGGAGGTTAATGTGGCTTGACCTCTGCTTTCCTTTGCACGCATAAAACCGGCAGCATCATGCAAACCATATTGTGGAAATGACTGAATATAAATGCCATCAGATACAAAACAGTTTTTTAGACTATTTCAAAATGAGCCTGAGCAGAATCTATATATTTTTTCAAATACTCCAAAATGATATTCAAAACAATGAAAATGCATTACATGCACTTGGTGATAAAATAAATAAATAATCTAAAAAAATAAAAGGTCTGAACCTCACTGGAACGCAGATCCGCTTGAGCAAAGGTCAGAATGAAATAATGCATTAAATTCTAATCCTGCACTGGACTGGTAAGATAACATGGGTTTCTGCTTAAAATTTTGCAGCCGTCCTTACATCTGAGCATACCAGACTTTATTTGAAATTCCATTTCCATGGTGCCCGGTAACATTATGGCTGCATATTTAGTGTAAACAGATGTGCGGATGCAATGACTCTGTGTTCTAGTCACTGCACTGGCAGTGGAACCGTTGGTCTTATGGTTACGTTGTAAATATAGCAGCCCCTCTCTTGCAGAGCTCTTTATAGTAGCTACCGCACAACATGCGCTCCTATCATTAAATTCCACATGAAGGTGCAACACACAAACTCAAGTGTGATACAAATAAAACAGAAACTAGTAGGTATCAGCCAAATCCATTTAAAGTCCTTGAATGATGTATCAGTTAATAGTACAGGCTTAAATGCTCTTTTAATAGCTCTGCTTTGCTGTTAGGAAAAGGGAAAATGTGACCAAATTGTTGGCTCGAGCCAAGGCTGTGGGGGCTGAGCATACAGTCAGACCCCAAACCCATTCATTGTGATTTTCTCAATATCCCTCATGCCTTATTCATACAGTGTACACTCACATCTGGACAATTCTATAAGTTCAACCCATCTTTTCCCACTATGACCGCATGGATAATGTTTATGTGTATTTCTACATTTCCAACCCAGGTTAAACCATGGGTAACAAAGCCCTCCATCCTCAATTTCAATATAAACAGGCATCCCTCTAGTCGTTTGTGAAAAGCAGGTCCCAAATTACTGAGGAATTCACCTTCAAACACCATGACTCATCAATGCTCAAACAGCAGTGACGGTGCCTCCTCGTCATCAAAAAGTGTGCATCCGATGCTAATTCAGTCGCAGCAGGAAAGAGCCAGGTTTACGTAGTGCGTCTTGCACACAAAACTCTGGATCTTTTATGGGAAATCCTGCAGAGGTGAGAACCAGATGGAGAGATTGAAAACACTGCAGTGCCGGCTCCCATCATTCATCATCATCAAGGCCCCCGAGAAATTGAAAACAGGCCCCTGAGAAACACTATTCCAGACCCTCATAGATGAAAAGGAGGCGAGCGTCCAATTAGATGGCTGGAAAACAGATTTCTCCATACAACGCCGAAGACACACAAGAACAGACGAGGATGAGGAAAGGGGGTGGAAAAGATGACAGTAGATATCAAAGCATTGTGGGATAGGAGGATATGTATAATATCATTTATCTATTTCTTAAAATAAAATGGACTTTGAGAGAGTGACAGTCCAATGGCTTTACAAGATAACTTCTAAGTCACAAATATACCTGCCACACAAATATAAGTGACAACCCACAACCTACGAGATTACTGAACGTCTTTGTACAAATGATTGTTTCTGTAATTCAGTTTGAAATAATAAGATACTGACCGACTTGTTACAGCTAAGCATGAACTTTTCAGTGCATTCTGAATTTTTCAATTGGCTTTCTTTTAAATAGCATGCAAAGTTATTAGTTGTTACTGCACTCACAGGCACATACTGAATAGAGAAGGAGATTATTTTTCATCTGCAAGTCTCACCATTTAAAAAGCACCATAAATACCCTGAATTAACACTAAAAATTAAGGTTTGGGTGTATGCATTCAGCAACAATTTGCTATCCTATCTAGATATGTAACAAATTATTATCATGCACAAAGTTGAGCGCCCTCTAAATCTTAAGGGGTCTAAATGGGACATTTGACACCAAATCATGGTAACAGCCTTACATAACCTGTGCTCCCCCAGCATTTACTTTTAGTCACAACGGTGAGTGACATGCCGACTTAGAACAACATGTCCGACATTTTTCTTGGTGCCACAGTCCACCAAAACTGGGACCAGTGAGCCAAAGGAAACAGACCCTAAACCTTCAGGTTTTCCACTTCTACAACTTTGTTTTACATAACCAACATGCACATCTGAGCTGGACCATTGAAGGATGATTTTAATTACGTAATTACTGTAAAGGGAATATCTTTTGGGAAATTTTTGTCAGTGGTTAAGCTGCTTTCTATCAAACACTATGATAAAATTAGATTGGTATGTTGAAATTCTCAGTGCTGACAAAGACCATGCTCAATTCTCCTTAGGAAAACCACTGCCTTATACCACTGCCTCTTATCAGACCTCCTACCTGATAAGGGACTCCAGGATGAGAGGAGAAGGTCCTTTCTGGAACTCCAACTCTTTGTAGTGAAGAGCTTTGGCATAGGCACGACACTTAGCAGCTCTCTCTCCAAGTAGAACAATGCCATTATCATCTCTCAGAGGCAGAGGGCCCTGAAAAGGATGCACATTGTTTACATCAACAACTAGGAGCAGAGAGGCAGGAAAGATTTGTTGTTGCAGTTTATACTATATCTAGCATGCAGTAATAACTCAAAACGTTTTTTGACAGCAGTAAAAACTCTTTTATACCTTTGGGTCAATTTTATATGTCAGAGGCATAATTCAACAGACTTCCTTTATGTAAATAAAAAGGGTACTACAGCATTTTTAAAGATATCCATCCTTGAATTCCTGAATTCCATTGAAATAGTAGGACTTTAAACATCAGTAGTACTTGCATCATCATACACAAGTAATTGGCACAGCCCCACACCATATCCTTTCCTTACTCATTAAATTATCTAGGTCATTAATTGACAAACTATAAAATTACATTTTCACAGTAGAAGTGACTAAGCTAGCTCATCAGAGCAGAGATCCAACCTAATCATTACATGAGGAGCTAACACATATCACCATGCCAAAAAATAGATGAAAGATATTGCTTCATAATTTGCTTTTTGATTGAACAAGCTCCTTTAGCCTTTGTAGCTGAAATGTGTTGTGATGTCGGTCAATCGCTCATAGCTGTCTTTCACTGAACAGCTGAAAACCATAGTAGGACTGGAGGGATCTGGAAAGGGCCAAAATGGGTGAGTAGCTTCTGTTTCAAAACAAAGTACGGGCCAGAAACCACTCCGGCAAAGCCAGAAAACTAAGTGACTGTTGACTGATCAAAAACCATGAGGCTTTTTAGAGGACCTGCAGGTACACCGATTTAAAACACATAAAATAAACCTTGAAGATTTCAAATCCCACGAACCTTGTCACTGTGCTCCATGAACTCGGCCAGGTTGAGCAGGGTCTGGGTGACTTCAGCGATGTCCTGTGAGGTCAGGGCTAACTCGATGCTGCGGATCAGCTCATCCTGCTGGTCCTCGCTCAGTTCCGACCAACAGGACAGGAAGGCCGCATTGAACAGGTCTCTGTGGACCACACCAAAAACATCAACAAATCTATCTGCGACCTGAAGACACACAGGTCGACAGACGATACATTTTGGCCTGAACATGGCACCAGAGGAGAGGTAATGAGGTCCTCTGGGTGGCATGGCATGGATGTACTTTCCAAATTTCATGGCAACTGGCCCAATAGGTTCTGAGATAGCAAATCTGACATTTTGGCCGGAGGGTAATGATAGAGGAAAAGTAATGAAATCACCAAAATGAACAGGGTTCATTTTTCTGGGGAGCATGTGTGCAATCCATCTATTACACATTTATCATAATGCAGTATATAAGTCAAATGTTGGACCTGAGGGTGGCACTAGAGGAAAGGTTATAGGGTTAACACAATCAGGAGGAATCTTTCTTTGGGGAGTATAAATGCTAGAGCCCTGCATTTCAGCCCGAGCCCCCCTTAACTGAGAGGATTCGGGCCGGGCTTCGGGCCAATTTTCACATCACTAGCTTGGACTCGGGCCGGGCCCGGGCCTGCTTTATGCGTATCAATTAAAGAAACTACTGAGAAGTGACATATTGTGATAAGCTTTAAGTGTTTTGTCTATGATTTTTATAGGCTATTGTTGATTTGATAGGCTATTTGATGAAATGTGATTGAGTCAGCCAACACCAAATGCTCGGGCTTGAACATCTAGGGCCGGGACAGGCTAGGGCCAATATTTGAGGCCCATGCAGGGCTCTAATAAATGCACTCACCAAATATCATGGCAATCCACAGATTACATTTCCTGATAACTCATGTGCAAAGCTGACGTTATGGCTGGTGAGTGGCACAAGAGAAATGTCACGCAGTCACCAAAACTGACCAGGTGAATATGTAGAAGTCTCCCAGTGCTTAGCTGTCTTGTGATGTGTCCGGGTTGTGGAGAATTGAAGGGGGAATAAATGAAAAACTGAGGCAGGAAGAGGGGAGCGAGAGGTAGAGAGGTAGACATAATAGCAGGTGCCTACCTGGCGAGCGGGATGTAGGTTTGGGCCAGAGACCAGCAGGATCGCAAGGCTGGGGAGGACGACTCCTTGAGCAGAACCACACTCAGGCGCCTCAGCCACTCCAGCCAATCATCTTTGGACACCTTCCTGGCGGCACCCCAAGCCTGCGGAGTGGACAAAGAAACCATCTACCGTCAAAACAACCTACTACATTAAGTCTTTGGGAACTAAGTGGGAGTCACATCGAGTTTCTCTAGACCTGCATATCACAGACGATGTGTGGGATGGTCTGGCAAGTTGAGAGGCCGGCTTGAATTTTTGTCGGCTTAGTGGAATTGCCTCCGCTTGAACTGAGTTTTGACTACAGCATCGTTGCCATACTGGTCATCAAGTGGCACATTGGAGTTTGTCAGACAGGGGTAAGACATGTAACACCACACCTTGGCTTGGGATTTTTCGCACAACTCACACAATCCTGTTCTCAAGCAGACTAGAATCAATCATGTCTACATTTCACCACCATGAATGCACTGTGGGACACTGGTCCAAACTTGATTACGATGCACAGTCCCAATACTTACAATCATTAATTACACCTATGAAAAACAACACTGGACTCAGAAGTGTTTAACTTCATGAACAATATAGATATCATATGCAGATGATATAAAACCGCTCCATCTTCCTAACCTTTTGAAGTGCGGTGGTGCTGACGTGAAGCTTCTTCATAGGCCCCGCTTCCACCGGCCCGCTGACCAGCGCGTCACCCTGGTTACTACGAAGCTGGCGATGCTGGAAGATTAGAGGGTCCTCTTCCTCCTCTGCCAGAGTGTAGCCCTGATAGGACCACAAACACACACAGTCAGCCCACACACAGAGTAACCACTGAGTCAGGCTTCAAAACAGATTTAGCTAATGTGTGAGTGTATTTCCTTCCTGATAGAAAAGTGTTGATAAACAGTGCACGGTGTTGTGTTTGTTTGCAGTAAACTCTGTGTTAAGAGTTTGTTTGACTATTGTGTATAATTTGTGTTCCTTGTATGTATGCAGTTCCTCTCCAGTTTGAAGGGTACAGTGTTTGGCCCTGAGGGACATAGAGCAGTGAACATATGCTCATGCATTCAGGAGAATTGTTTGAATTTTGAAGAGAGTATCAAATCATTCCATATGTTCACTGTCTAAAATAAGAATCTGACTGTGGATTACATGCTGAGATTTGGCCAACAATGTACAGAGAGGAGAAAGAAGCTGGACAGAGTTAATGTTATGGACAGTGGGAGGAAGAGAGACTGACCTTGACAATGCGACAAATGAGTATATCATAGCGCTGGTGGTTGATCCTGTGCCTCAGCATCACTTTGTTCACCATGGGGATGAAGATCTGGTACTAGAGATAAGCGATAAGAGAAAAGGACCAGCCAGTAAATAGCAGGGTACACACGTGCTTGTTCATGTGGTTTAGCGTTGTGGCCCAATCCCCCCCCACACCATAAGCCAAATGACAAAGTATCCTGTGCTTTTACCGAACCCCCCCAGGCCTCGGATCAAACGTTCCCCTTTACAGTTGGTGGCCAGACATGGCTACATGTGGTCTGGTGGTTCTGAGGTTAGGGCTGAAAAAGAGGGGAGGGGTGAGGGATGAGGGAGGGGAAGTCTAGGGAGGAGAGGGAGGGGTAACGTGACCTCATCCACTCTCATAAACACCACTGCCCGCTGCCAACCGGTGAATGACATCAGCGACCTGGCAGGAAGTAGTAAAAACTGTGGTGGGGGAGGAAGCAGACCCCCTGAGATGAGATACCGACATACTGTTCAGCTAAAACCAGCAGCAGGGAGACTCAAGGTAGTCTACTGAATAATAGCTCCGTCTTAAAGAGAGACCTGGGGCTGGCTACCTTCTTCCCCAGCTGGAAGACCAGTGAGGACAGGGTGTCCATGGAGGTGGAGCGCAGCTCGGGCGTACTGTCAAGCGTCCGTACAATGGGGTGGATGATGCGCGAGGCATAGTCGGTGAAGTCCAGAGACTCGGTCAGCCGGTCCAGCGTCTCCAAGGCAACCCTGAGCCAGACAGAGGGAAAACAGATAAACACAAAGTGCTTCAGCTTCACTTAAATGCTACCAATACATAGAGAAGCAGAGACACGATCTGTTCCAAACGTTCTGATATTAAAAAGGAGCTACTTGAAAAGCTTCATGGCTTTATGGTAGTTACGGACTAGTTCTTTCCATGATTCCAAAGAGAGTGCAAATAAAAATGAAATTGCTGTTAAGCTTGCTAGCAGAGGAGCCCTACTCTTTTTTCTGATGCTGAGGTGTTCTCCTAAACTGAGGTGTAAGAGAAAATGCAACATTTGCAAACACTTGTTTAAATGCATGCTGAGATCCAGTGAAAATATCACAGCACAGAAAATAGCACAGCTTCTAGCAATCTCACTGACTCTTGAAGGGTTTCCAAGCAGTAAATGCGAGCAGAGACAGCCTGGCACGGTACTTACTTGCGAGCCTGCAGGGGCACATCAGGAGCATCAAACAGCTTGACAATGGGGGGCAGCAGCAAGTGGAGGTAGTCGTCCAGGTTGGCACCAAACAGCTGGATGGCATTGAGCAGCTGGAAAGGACAGTGCACACTGCTCAGTCTCAACTAGCTCGACAGATAATGCTGAATGGGTCTATATTCATGAGCTTGTTATGGCTATATGGTTTTCTTGTAAAAAGCTGCATGGCATTTTTTTCAGCACAGTGTTGGCACACATGGTAGACTTTCAGTAAAATTCTGCATTACTACCAAGGTTACAGGCCATGATGGACATTTTGATTACCACTAAAACTCCAATCCTACAAGCCAGCTGTCCTCAACACATCTTATATAAGCATTTCAACATGTTTGGTGAATTGTGTTGATGTTCTCTGAGGAGTTCTCTGGTGTTCTCTGCATTTGGATCTCATGGCAAATGCTGTCACACTGCATGCATGTGTGTGTGTGTGTGTGTGTGGCTGGTGAGGTGGTAGTCTTAATGGATGACGTCTGTTGCAGCCCACTAAAGACCCCCCTCTCACCACCAGCACCCGCTTGTCTAAATTGCGCCGGGGCGAGACTGCAGGAAACTGAGGTAGAGGTATGGAGGGAGGGAGAGGGGGGCTGGACACAACAGCTCCTTCAAATGATGGAGGTATGTTTTCTTTTCTTCTCCTTTGGACTGGAGGGTAACTTGACTCCCCGGCTCCGTCCGTCTGTGACCCCCATCTTGTGCTCCAGATTAGGCTGGAGACCCAGGCCCTGAGTTATAGGCTATCCAGACTGTGGGCTGCCGAGTTATCTAACACCACAGATGCTGAGACAAAACAGGAGCCTCGGAGAGAGCACTTCGCATGACCGTGGCCCCATGTGATGTTGTCGTTGCGGTCTGTGTCCAAACCATGATTTAGAGTTTGAGGGAAAACCTGGATAAGTATTAGCGGGAAAAGGTGGGAAAGGAGACGGTGCCAAATATGGGTCTATGCTGGCTTTGAGTTGTTGTATTAGTGCTACACGGTCTAGACCTGGAAGACCTGTTCAGAAAACAGCAGTCCAATATGTCATTAACGAGCTGAACTCCTGTGCTTTCTTAGTTTTTATGCCACTCAGACTACCACACTCTACTTCCTGCCAATGCTGGAAAAATAAACTTATCGACTCAAGTAACTAATCAAAACTAAGTAAGTATCTGTTAACATAGCTGCCTTTCTCATTTGCAGAGTTGTGACACAAAACTACAAAGTACCATTCTGACCTATTACCAGTAAAGCAATGTGGAGGAAATCAGTTCTGGTCTCTGTACAAAAAATAATAAAACAATTAATTTAAGCCACATTAAGCAATTTTATGTGCATTTTTTCAGTAAAATAAACCCCTGGAATGTTAGAGCCATTCCACCATACAGTTTATAGCCAGCTTGTTGTGATTGTCTGGTTTTCTAAATTTCTGTGTGACAACAAGCTCCTCTTCTGCCCTCCTAGCTGGTATCAACTTCATTCAAAGCTTATCTGAAACTGCACATCTTACAGATAAACTGTCCAAATTTCAGATCAGTCATAAATCAGCAATGCAGCGACAGAAACAATTCATTCAAAGTTAACCTTGTTGCCAAGAGTCTGCAATTCAAATTGAAGTTCAGAGACAAAGTAATCCAAGTAATCTTGCTCGTGCAAAATCTGTCCCTCATTTAAACAAAAAACACTTTTTCCCCTTTACTGCCATTTTTCTCTTTCAGTTTCAACAAGAGATCTGCCGATGTAGAGAAGGAGATGTACGAGCAGTTTGTGTGTTTACAAACAGGACACAGTTTGTGCTCTCGACACCATCTAGTGGTGAGAAATCACTTTGTGCAGGTTAAAAAGAAAGAGGTATAATTTATTCTTCTATATGTCAAAGCTACAACTACCTTTATGTGCAAAAGGGGCAGAAAATGAAGATTTTTTTTACATATATAGCATATATTTTACATTTAGTAATGCATGTTTTAGTAAGAAATCAATATTCTACCTAACATCATTAACACCTCCAAGTAAATCCATGTGCTCAAGTAATCTGTACTAGTTCTCACTGTAAAGGCTAGCTCATGCTACAGTGGAGCCTCTGTCCAGGACGGAACAAAAGACGGCGAACCAGAACCACCTGCTGGTCCTGGATTTCATTGTTCTTGATGGGAAATGTGGAGAGCTGGATTTCCAGCAGCACCACTAAAGTACTGCCGTTTACAGAGACAGGATCATCATGACAGGCATGAGAAGCACGAGCTTGTGCACACATGAACACGCATGACATGTACACACATGGCAGGGTCATCATAGTGGTGCCATTTTTACACCTGTGGTGCCTCCCTCATCAACCACAGTCATAATGTTTATACTGCCACTCCAGGGCAGTCGAAGAGCTATTAAAGACCTTGGGTGACCAGGCAAAAGCAATTATTGAGGGCTGTGCAGTTTTAGACGACTCGCCTCCTGTAACAGTCCCAGTGTGGCTGAGTGGAGATAACTCTTGTTTGAAGTGTAATGACTGATTTTGAACAAGTTTCTACATTGCCTAGCCTATTTTGAAGTTGCACATTCACATTTGGTTTGAATCTAAAGTGCTGCCATGAGAAATAACATTTTTAAAGGGGACTTGTTAATTAACTTGCAGCTACATTGTTATTTGACATCAGCCACACAGGGCTGAGTGTTTCAACAGAACGCTGAAAATATCTTATGCATATTAGTGACCAGCATGGTGTTAGTATGTGTGTTTATTACTTGGTAACCTAACTTGAAAATGAAACTTCTGAGTATGTGGTTTTATTTTCTGATTAATAAATACCAGCGTTCTCGGTGTGGAATAGGACCAGTCTTGACTCCAAGACTATATGCCACAGGGAACATCGCCTGCTTTGACAAACCTAATGGATGGCACATCTGCAGCTCTCACATGTCAAGTCATGTGAGGCAGGAACCAGCCCTTAGAGTTTATTTAACACAAGATGGGTGCATAAATTTCACTAACCCAGCAAATGCTTGTCATTTTAATTGTTTTGTCTGTGCACAATTTTTCCTTATATTCTACTTTTTTTCCCCTGCTCAATCCTATTTGCTGCTGCAACAACCAGATGTTGCTGAGAGGTCAGCAGAGTTTCATTTTATCTTTTCGCATTTGATATATTACACTTGACTCTTTCAATGAGAAACAATAAATACCCTGATGAAATAACCAATTTTAGCTTAGAGTGGACCTGTTCTCTGATACCAGTACTGGTGCATTCTTCAGCTGACCTGCTTTGCTCACTTGAATCCCTCCACACTGCTCTCCTTACCTTGATGGTAACACTGCGTCCTGTGCTGTTGTCATGCATGAAGACGCGCAGCATGTGTGGAATGAGCTGAGGCAAGTAGAGCTTGAACTCTCCGCCCAGAGCCACGACTATCTGCTCGATCAGCAGGATGATGGTGTTCTGCATGGGGTTGTTGGGGGTCCAGTACTCCTGAAGCACAAAATGAAGTGAGTGAGTATACAACAGAATAGAAAAACATTATGTGAAGTACATAAACTTCATTAAGGAGTCAAAACAGCATCCTGTCCTGATCAAACTTAACTTAGCTGCAATAAGGTTGCAGAGTAGCCTTATAGTAGTCTTATGCAGGCTACAGAAGTTTAGATTATGATTATCACTTGGCTAAAATATGACCTGAAATATAATCTGTTTCTTATCTTACTAAATAACATCAGATGAGCAATGCCATCACTTCAGCCTACACTAGGGGCATCCTTTTTACAGTAGCTCATAACCTGTGGCCAAAATTCACTTTTCTATAATGAGCAAAAAGGAGCTATGCATTTGTCCCGAGAAATAAGTGACCTGAATAAACATGACACCAATGTCCTTGCGTAGAGTTTTTATGATAGTAAGATAGTACGTCCAAAGCACTCAGTGCCAAACACGACCTCATCCACCTTGCTCGGGTTGATTTTAGTGCTGAGGTAGTGTGTGGGTCTGGGGAACTGGGTTAAAATGTGCTTCAATCGATGACTTGAATGAGAGAGACGTTTGGACAGAGATTTCCTACCGGCTTCACAAAGCCTTCACGTGCCAGCGGCAGAGAGGGATTTCGGGGACGCCAGATGGGGAGAAAACGGAGACAATTTCCTGTCAATTGGGACTGACATCACTTCTCTGCGTAGTCTGTGACACCCTTTTTGGAAAAACTAGCCACAGCCACTTTGTATATTAGTGATAGGAGGAGCTGTACTGGGGGGCTTGAAGTCACGCAATATGTCAATCTGCCATGGGCTTCAGCTGTGAGATCTGGCGGATGTGTTTTGTCAGTGACCAGGGGTCCCAAGCAGCCCCCGACTTCCTGCTTTTCTTGCCTGCGGCCATCGACTAGAGAGCAAGCGAGTGTACATCCTGAATTGCTATTCCAGCCCCCTCATCTGGATGCAGGAGCTGGGCTGGAGTGAAAATGAATAGATTCTTTGTTTCACTCGCCATTTATTAACTCAGAGGGACCTGAGGTGCGACGGCCCAGTTCTTTTAATTTCTGGAGCGACTGCCATAGCAGATAGTTTCAAAATGTTACTGAGATTCCAACACAGGGTGGACATTTGATATTTTGTGCCTTGCTATATGATTATGCGCTAGACAAGTGTAGGGGCTATAGCTTTAGCAGCCATTGTCCCACATCATGTGATAAGTCAAAGTCATGAGTCATGACCACTTCTCACTTCAGAGTGTATGGGACGAAGCCAACAGAAATATACATGGGAGCTGTTAACTGAAGTCATGCTTTTCAAGGCTGGGTGGCAAATTACTGATTTTGTTCATGAGAGGCCAAAGACTATTATCCCACTGTAAATAACATTATTTCCTCATACTCCCATAACTGTCGCCTCTTTTCATCTCGCTCTTGAAGTACCACCACACATGTGTACTGGTGTGTGACATGGGGCCGAACTTCATCCAGGGGCCCTGAGCACATTACTCCTAACGAGGAAAGCGGCGAGCGTGCAATTAAGAGCTTGCAGCTGTTTGTCTGAGTCACAGGAAAATAAGAGAGACGGGGTGTTGCTGGGCGGGGCGGAGGTTACTGCCGGGCACCCCTTTACTCACTCTGATGAGGGTGAAGATGTCGTCCATGTAAGGCCGGATGTGGATCTTCACAAAGCACACCACCATTCCCATCTGCTGGAAGAGGAACTGGAAGACAGCAAGAGCACAGAAAGAGTGAAGATAGAGGGAAAGAGGGGGAGACGAGGTGTAACCAAAACAAGATGAGAGGCTTGGCTTGTGAGCGGGGGTCGGGAAACTCTACTCCCATCCCAAGGTCAGTGCTTTAGTTATGGGCACCTGGCTTCTGATTTCATGGCATGGATACCCTATTCTTCAATTTACAGGATGGAAAAATGTATAGTTGAGGTAAATAAAAAAAGGTGATGGAGTGCAGAACAAGTCTTGCCCACTGGCTTGAAAAACAAAACCAGGAGGGTCCACTTACCTTTACAACATGACAGGTAGGGAAGATACAATTATTTCATGCCGTTTTAACCTTCAACCATTTTCTTAAGGTTAGTTAACAGAGTACGTCAACATTTTACCAACTTCTAAGATAACCAAGCACAGGGAAATAGATCACCTCCAAGTACCCAACGTGCCCACTTCCTCTTGTTTTGCAGCGCCACCTACCTCTCGGATACTGGCGTCGCAGACCCGGATGACGTTGAGGAAAGTGGGCATGACCTGTGGCAGGAACTGCACGCACTTGAGGCCCAGGGACTTGAAGATGAAGGTGACGGCCTGGACCACCATTGTGTGGTGGTTTGAGAGCGAGGGGTCCCTCAGGATGCGCATCAGAGTGACGATGGCCACAGCGGGGTAAAACTCGTCCAGGGGGAGGTTGCCCATGTTCACCAGCATCTCACTGGTGCTGTAGTCCGCTGGGATGAAGAGGGAGGGGTGTTTACTTTGATTTGGCGATTAACTAAATTTACAGCACTCCTGACACCTTGTATTTGTTTTTAAGAGTGATATATGGTACATAATAAAACAGCAGCCCTGGGCTTTTTTCTTTCTGGATGGAAACCACTCTGGCTCAAGTCATTCTGCAGGGTCCCATGCCGACTTGAGACAGGATACCTTTTCCCATTGTCTCCTCCATTTCATATTTCTGAGTGATAATATGCCCCATATGTGCTCAGATGAGCCAGCCAGGTTAAAGCATTCAGTGGCATTAAGGCTCCTTCTGTGACTTACAACCATCAAATCATACTCTATGGGTCATATTTATTATGTTGGCTGCAAACAGGGCTGTTCCATACAGTTAAGCTAAATTGCAGTGGCTCATGACTGTGTCACACGTTTTGTCTTGTTCACAGTCCAACATCAACTGTGGAAAATACCTCTCTGCCAGGACAAACACAGTACTGTATTTCTCTCTTACCCTACTTTTCTTCCTTGTTTTGGCGTAGCGAGGAAATGCTTAGTGATATACTGTAGGTTCATGTGGTTAAGCGAGTTTCAGTCAGATGTGTGCCAGAGTAAGAATGTGTTCCACCAAGCACAGATTTGCATGAACATGAAAAGTAAGATGAAGGAGCAATACATCACAGAAAGGGATGTCTGCACCATGCCAGACTTTCAGAATCATTTTAGAAAGACACAGTCAAATAGCTGGGGAGCCACATGAGGCTTGCAAGCGGCATGGTGAGGCCAGGGGTTACAAAGTCTAACACATTGATTCACAAAAGCAAGGTCTTTTTCAAATTAAAATATGCGTGTGTTATTTAAAGTAGTTTAATCAAGGTTACTACGACAAGGCTGCATGAATGGGGCCAGTCTGTCCATCCATCTGTGTACAGACACTGAGTTTTACAAGTGAGCTGGGGAGCTGGGAAGACAGACGTCTGGTATTCAGCATTTCACTGGCCCAGTGTTGGAGTACAGTTTCACTTGCTACACTCTGCTGTTGTCTTCTCCCTCCCTTCAGACTCTGGACTCCAGATACACTAGATTGGCATAGAGCCTGTGGGTTAAGCAGGCTAGCTTTGCTGCTGGATCCTTTACTATACGGGCCTTCACCAAGTCTAGATTGATGATGACATAGTGATAGATGGTCACACATCTGTATCTTTACAACCCGCAAAGAGGCATCAGTTTGGCCACGTGAGACAGCAGTCCTGTACTGTATCAGGCTTTAGCTGTAAAGATATGAATGGCAGAACCTGCTAGAGAGGTAATATGCATTTTGTTGTCATTCCTCAGGTATGAATGAGCGTCAGCTTTCCGGTCTGGGCCTCCCCTAGTTCCAGTGGGTCACGCTTGATGTCAGGTGAGGAGGCGGGCCCAGCCAATGACCTCCCACAACAAGACGAACTCAAAGCAGCTGCAGGAGATGGCTAGTGCTCCAGACAGTGACCCTGACTGCAACCGAATCTGCCGACAGACAGAGATATACGGCCTCCCATTCTGGTCACAGTCCATTTAGCTCGGGAACAAACTGTTAAAACTATTACCATATAGTCCAATGTCACATTCCCCAATGCATCGCTGCTTCAGAAAACAGGAGGCCTGGATTTTCCCACACAGAAGCAACGAACATGACGAAATGCAGATGTGCATTCACTGGCTATGTGCAGTTTTCAGAAAGCCAATGGAATAATGAATTAATGCCAATGAAATTGTAGTAAATATCCAATTAGAACCCCATATAAAGAAAGCTTGAAAAACAGCATATACTGTATGTGATTTAACATAGCAAACCAAACAGTGAAACTATAAAAAGGCTGGGCAAGTAATAAGGAAACAAATAAGTTAATTGATAAGTGACAAGAGGACCAATTCTATTTAGTACAGCAGTTGCAAAATAATAATGATAATAACAATAACGTTAATAATAAGAATAATGATAATTATAATAATAATAAAATCACTATTGCACTGTGACAATATAGGACCTCTAATGACTGTGTTTATGACATTTTAATACTTTTTAAGGCAATAAATGTGGATAATTTATTTCATGTCTGTCACTTTTTATGGCTCTGCAGATATACTAACTTAAATGAAGACTAAAGAGAACATGACTGGTGATGACAGTTTTTTGACATGAAGCTATCTTTCAATACTGACAGTGCCTGGGTAAGAAAAGAACTTTAGGCCTCTGTTTTAAACAGGGGATCAGGTTCATACTTTGACCTCATAATTTTAAACTACAAATATACTGCCAAAATCAACTTATATAGTGACATAAAAATAATCTCCATCACTGTATACCTGGATGATAGAGCTTCCTAATAATCCAGCTAATATATTAATATATTTGGTCAAATATGGACTGTTAACTTGTATCAATAATCATAGCTCCTCTGTAAAAATACTGATGTAAGTCATACGCAATTTATCTAAAGCACATGCTTCAGCTATAAATCTAAAGTGGGTCACCATAAATCTAAAATCTCCTCTCCTACAGATCCCAAACCACTTGTGGCTATAGCATTTTCCTCTGGACTGGCAGGGCCTCCATTTGGACAAGCTGTGGTTGGGTGCAGATCAGACAGAAGCCAGCGATCAGATCCTCCATGAAAGAGGCTCCCGCAGATTGCAAAACCAAAGACCACGGTCGCTGTTGACTTTTCAAATGCAGGGTCAAGGTCTCTCCAAATTCTATTTTGTCTTGAGCGTGGAGACATATCACTCCGCTGTGCTCTATTTCTAATAAGCTGTAGATTTGTGAAAGTTAATACAGCCTAGTCATAAAGGATAATAAGCGTTGTTGGCCAAGACGGGATTGAGCTGGTTCATGCAAGCCAGATTCAGCACTTCAGATAATTGAAGATGAAAATAGTTTCTCTCTACAGTAACTGTATTCTGAGCAGGAAAAAACCTGTCTGAATGTGCTTGCAGGAGACTGCACACATGCAATTTATTCTGTTTTTTCCACATTGGCTCGTGACCAACTTGGGGTCTTCTGCATGTGTGCACACACGTGTGTATCAAGTATGAACGTGAATGACAGTGCGATGACTATGTGGACATCGGACAGGCACAATTAGTTTCATGTGTTGTAGTTTGCACAGTTAGTTGTTGTACAATTCCGTGAAATAGAGAACCTTTCATTTCATTAGGAACAGCTGCTGGGCGAATGTATCTCTGCTGTGCCATTATTTTCTATTCACATCAGTCGTAAAACACAAATAAATCATGCATGAGCACAACAGCAAGTGAAACTGAGTTGAACAGGCTGTGTTCGAGAGTCAAGCGGTTTCATGCTTGAACTTCAGATCAGAGATAGCTGAGGCTGAATGCCTTACTGTCCTTTTCCTTACTATAAGCCACCAAGAAGAGTTAAAAACCCCAATTACGATCAGCTGCAAAGGCCTCTTTTTATACCTTGTACCCGAATTGTGTGTGTGTAGATATCATTTAACTGCATTGGATTAACAATTTATTTCAAAAACTGCACATGCAAGATACAAATTGCCAGGTATGTCGCTTCCTAATATTTACATCCTTTCAAACTGAGAGTAAACACCTTGTCCTGTTTGTGTGTCCTGAAAAACGTTTTAGAGGAGTGCTGTAATCCAAGCTGCCTGCCACCTGTCTGACTTGCATGTGACTCCTGGTTGGCTCTCTGTGCTAAAATTCATTTCTTTTTCAGTGGCTGTTTTATGTGGAGTAAGGACACACTGCACTGACACTTTGTTGTTTATCTGAAATGTATCTCTAATCACCTCAAGAGGTGGTTTGGATAAAAGTCTTCAATGCGTCTCGGGGGAATTTAAACCGGGATTTTATGCATTTTTCAGCGCTGTGTGATCACCACGGTGGAAGGGGCAGAAAAATGGCCAAAACAAAATTCATCCAAGGATAAAATGTATCATTCAATGATGGCTACAAACAAAAAAATTTACAACCTTTACCTTGGGGTTTAGTTGCCCTTCAAAATGATTCAAAACCATCACAAATTCCAATATGATGAGTGCAACAACACCAAGGCTGCTGCAACACCAAGTCCTCCAACAATCCATCAGGCTCACACTAGCACCGTGATATCACAGCAACAAGGCTGAGGTTACAGGCCCATTATGTGGACCTGTGAATAAGGACCACACAGCAAGACTGAAAACAATCTCCTGTTGCTTTAGAGACTTTCCAGCTGCTGCCATGACACTGACAACTCAGTCCTACTCTGATTTAGAGGAACCCAAGGAAAAATATGAAATAGTGAAAATGTTGATTCAAGGTGCAATAAAGTACAATAACATCATTTTCTTCCCAAAATGGTGATTAACAATCAGGAAAACAGTATTAAGCAGAATATTCACCAGCGTGTTGTGAGTGTGTGCCACACTTGACGGAGGCCTACCTGAGTCCTGACTGGACTTGGACTCGGAGAGGCTGACGGCAGAGGCGTCTCGCGACTGATCAATCATGCCGATGTTCACCTTGTGCTTGTACGGGTCCAGAGCTCCCAGTAGGCCCAGTACACGGATGGCCTGGTGGAGGCAAACACCAGTATAGATATCAGTATTCCCTGTATTTACTCAGCTGCAGTAACCTCCACTGCATGAAATGTGTCCTGCATTGGTACAAAAATCTGACAGTACAGAAATTCTTATTGGCTCAGATAATGGCCATCAATATAAGGCTAATGATCAGAATTAGTCAAAAGCAATTGATCAACATTAAAACATAGAAGTAAGTCTACAACATGTCTCCCTTGGACATCATATTTAAGGACTTCTCAGTGACTTCCAGGCTCTGAAGTTCCAGGTCATGTCATGTGTAGGGGCAGAACATGACTTTGGTGTTACCACAGTGGCTGTATTTGTTTAATTGTGATCTTGTCAAGTCAAAATATCCAGGTGAAATAATTAATTTTAAATTTGCAGATCCCCCTCAGGGTTTTCCTCAGGATGACAGGTACTGATCCAGAGGGCTGAGGCCTATTGATGCATCTGGATAGTGCATCTTAATAAAAAAAATCAAAAAAAAAATCAAGTAGTTTAAAGTACATTCACTCCTTTTTTAAAAACTTTCAGGGCTTTATCTTATTTTTCAAGGGCTTTCAAGGACCATGGGATCCCTGCTACATAAGTTTTAAGAAGTCATTAAAGGATAATACTAAATTAGCAGCTAAAGCTTTACAGATCACCGTTAAAAAGCCAACGGGATTCTTGTTTTTTTACTTCAACTTTGGATCAACCGATAGGAGCCATATGGAAGCTTGTTTTAAAAACAGACATTGGAACAGCCAATGGAAACAAGGTTTTCTTAACCTCTTGTTGGACTTCTTGTTTTTAAGACTGAAGACCGCATGCTGTGATCCATCTCATATGAGCTTTAAAGGTCTGGGATACAGCTTGGTCCTTAAAGTGTTTATTAAAGTCTTAAAATCTATTCTGAAACTAGCAAATATGTAACCCAGGTCAAGATAATAAAAGTGGGTCTTCTTGTTTTGTCTTGTCCAGCACCTCTTTTCTCCTGAGCTTGGACAAAATGTACCAGAAGGATTTGTGACTGAGGCAGGAGTGCAGTAGTCTAAACAAGAGATGAAAATCTGTGACACATTTTTTTCTAAATCACTAAAGGATAAAAATGTCACATGGTCAATGACTGAGTATGACCCCAGCTCAAAGGTTCTCCTACTGCCCACTGCTACAAAATGGCTCTCAGGGCAAACACTAAACAAACTGGAAAAATGTCACCTTATATGTGGGAAAGCCTTATAAATGCTGTGTGCTGGAGTTTTGAAGCAGTGGTGACAGTTGCATAATTCTGCATGTTAAACTGCTATCCATGACTACCTTTTAAGGTGTAATGTAAATAATGGGTTACTTTAATGGCAAATGACGTGACAGTACACCCTCTGAGTCTCAAGTAAAGTAATGGCTGAGAGAAGAAGCTATAACAATTATCACTTACATCACAGCATGAGGCTTAGGAAAAAGTTCACTTTAAGTATGGAAAGTCTGCATGGCCTCATACATATTCTTGTTATTATATTTCCCTGCTCCGAGCCAATGCATTTACACAGACCTCCATTTGTTTAGTGAATGTTGACAGGTAGTGTTTTTGGCATCATAACGAGCCGCTGAGTGCCATCAAGTCAAAGCTGTAGGGGGAAAACAAGTGCTTGGAGCCAAGATGGAGGCCGCCTTGCATACTTCTCTCCTGATGCCCTGGTTCTGCTCTGTCTTCAGGAAGTTGAGCAGCACCTCCAGAAGTGAAGGGTACTTGCGGTAGGGCTCCACCACGTAGCCTGTACTGGCCACCTGTTGACCCAGGGTCCACAGCGCCACCTGGTGGGAGATCAGAAGCAGAATCCCACTGAAAAATGCCACCTCATTGACAGGCATAAAACATATCACGCTTAAGATGCTATAGTGGGGTGATCTGGGGTGGGGCGAAAATCCGCATGAGTTCCTTCTTCATCAAAAATGTAGTACTTAAAAGAAATACGATACATGCCATTTGCCTGACTTGTTTACGCAACTTTGTAACTCTCAGAAGAATCTGTCACCATCTGATTTCATATTTGCATAAAAATGAAACGTAATTAAAAATAAACCTGCATGATATGGTAAATAATAATAATAACACAACTACTCCTGAATCCAAGAAACACATATCCATGAATACCCTGCATGAAGCAGACCAAAAACCTTGACAAAACCTGGAAAACAGTGATGCACACATTCTCCTGAAGTCACACTAGACAGCATTCATAAAAATTCCTTTGCAGGCTTAAATTATGAGACTGAGAAGGGGCCAGTTTTGAGGTAAAGAATACTGAAAGGTGTTGGAATGAGATGAAAACATATATAGTGGAACCAGATGAAGCAGGCTCTCGTTTCCTTGACTGACCTGTCGCTTGGCCAGCGAGGACGAGTCCTGCAGCATGTCCATGATGATGGGAAACAGCTCATCCATCCATTTCCTCATCTCCAGGCCACTCACCTGACAGGGCAGGTACAGGAGAACCAGTCAAAACAGAGGACTCACCTACTGAATTAATGTCAATACGACCTTTTGCTTCAGCTTTTTATGGTTGGTCAGCTCTGTGTCCTGTGTCATAAACGACTGTAGTGATCCCATGCTAATTGCAATAAATTTAGATTGAGAATTAGGGTTAGAACAATACAGGTTTTGAAGACTAAGATCATTATTTCAGGATTAAAGCTGCTGGTAGCCAATCATTTGTGCTAATATTTTATATCTCTAGGTGTGACTATTTTCAAGCCCTAAATACTAAAAGAATACAAAGATTCAGTTATTTCCTCCAAAAATTTTCTTCTTGTCAGGATAGAAAAGCCTCTGAAACGGCATTTAGACCATCATGAGACACTAAAGCTCTCTACTGAAAGACATAATGATCAAATCCTGTTAGGGGGATTAGCAGTTCCTTCAGACGGGGTGAGGCAGGTTTCACTACAGGTTTTACAGACGGTTGAGTAAAATCCTCTCCAGCCACACAGAGGTGATTTCTTTGGTCAGCCATCTGATGTTAAAATCAGAGCAGTAAAAACAAATTCACTGGCTGTGGTGAGGGAGGACAATATGGGTTGATTTTTAACCAAAATTTGCCTAATGCATAGCATATTATAAAAATAATAGTAATAATAACTTTATTTTTATAGCACCTTTAAAAACAAAGTTTACCAAGTGCTTTGACAGACAAAGCAAAAGCAGGATAATCAAAAGACAGGATATAAAAACACAGTAGAGACAAGACAGGATGACAAAAGATAAAAAAGATAAAAGAAATAGGAAAATAAAAGTAAATTAATAAAAATAAAAAGAACATTAAAAGTGCAAATATAAAGAGACAGGAAACATAAAAAATATAAATATAAACAAATACAAATAAAAACAATAAAAGCAATTACAAAGCAATAAAAAGACGACATTACATGAAAGCAAGTCTATAAAAATGAGTTTTAAGAAGTGATTTAAAAGAAGTCACTGATTCTGCGAGCCTTATCTCCTCAGGCAGGTCGTTCCAAAGCCTGATGGCAAAAGCACGGTCACCTTTAGATTTAAACCTCGACTTTGGAACTGCCAGGAAAGGATCATATGGGGTCAGCATTTTTAATATGCAGCCTGGGCCCAGACCTAAACGTGCTTTAAAAGTCATCAGTAAAATCTTAAAATCAATTCTAAATGGAACAGGGAGCCAGTGGAGAGAAGCCAGGTTTGGGGTGATGTGATGTTGTCTGCGAAAAACCAGTACTAAGAAGTCTAGCTGCTGCATTCTGAACTAGTTGGAGGCAAGGGAGTGACTTTTGATTTATGCCAGAGAGGAGGAAGCTCCAGTAGTCAAGTCTGGAGAAAATGAGTGTGTGAGTGACTTTTTCCAGATCAGAGTGTGAGAGCAGTTGATTAATTCTTGAGATGGTTCTTATATCAACGAAGCAGGACTGAACAACTGTTTTGATGTGTGGTTCAAAGCTTAGATCTGAGTCAAAGACTCCTCCCAAGTTTCTGGCAGCGGGCTTCACATGAGCAGACCAAGGCCACTCTCAATGAGATTTATAAGGTTTGGGGGACTGAACAATATGATTTCTGATTCTGACTTGTTGAGCTGCAGAAAGTTTTGTGCCATCCAACAGTTGACGTCACTGAGACAATCTACAACAGCAGCTAGGCTTTTTGGGTCGCCAGGTCGCAGGGTAAGGTATATCTGTGTGTCGTCTGCATAGCAATGTATATATTGGTCTAACCCTTCTAAAAACACTAATTTCTTCAAACGCACTAAACTTTTTAAGCGTCTTCAACTTGACATGGAGTTTGATAACTGTGGTCTCCCACCCTCCCTACTTTTCCTTGTGGCTTCCTGAGCTGCTGGGACTCCTCTGGCACTGACTCAACCTTCAACACCTGGTCTAGCCGAGCATCTCCTGCACTGTCTGTGGGCTGCAGCATCGGCTTCTCTTTAATTCTGCTTTCCTGAAACCTCTGAGGGGACCAGCGGACCTCCTGGACAGGGTGGGGCAGACATCCATGGGAGGGACTCGACTCAAGGCTCTTTGCACCTCAGAAAGGAACAAGCTCAGACTGCTAGAATTACAGCTGGTGAGGTGTAATACTGAAGCCATAGGGGAACTCTTTCAACTTATATTGGGTTTCCACAGTCAGCTGATATAGTCAATATGGAATACACAGAAATGCCAAGCTACAAAACCAAAACGGAACAGATTTTTTTGTGGATCAAAATTCTGATATCTTACAATACTGGTTGATACCACTACTTTTTTCCCATTGTTATCTAATATTATGAAATATTGCATGGTAAAGTCTAATACATGAATTGTTTAATATTCATGCTGTTTTTGTCAATTATTTTACATCTTTACTTACATTGGCAAATTTTCAATACATTAAGAGAACTTTGTAAATCTGCCATCAGCTTCTATTTGCCTCTGTGTGAGTGCATGTTGCAAATGGTCAACGATCTGACATGACTCACTGTTGCAGCTTATCATGGTGTCTACAGGTATCAGAGAATTAAATTTAATGTTTTTTAAGATATTTTTAACATGATTTTTAACCAAATATAAGACTGAATGTTGGACAAATCATCTTTTTTTTCAGAAGCACTGCAGGTAAGTATAAAGGTAACTACTGTACACAGTCTAAGTTCCAGGGCAGAGGTTGGTTTTAGGAAGGAAAGTGGTCAGTTATTAACTGGATGATGACTAGATGTTTCCTTTAGGTTAGACAGCAAGACGCTACAGAAATAAATCTAACCAGGTGAGTACAAAAGTGAGTTTGGTGAATAAGGTATTTTCTACACACAAGTAATGTAGCAAGTGTAGTGGTATAAAATATGAAGGCAGCATTTGGTTAATTGGTAAGCTTAGTGTTTTATAACATCAAAAAATGTTATATGAAGTTGATTTATTTTGACAAAAAGATATAGACTTTCATAACATTCATGTAAAGACTTACATTACATTTAGGATATTTTAAGGCTTTTTAATGACCAATTTTAGAATCTTTAAAGCAGGCATTGTTGAAATTTCTTCTAGTTTTATCCTTGAAACAATGATTCAAGAAGGCATGAATATCAATATATTACAACATGGTAAATTTAACAGAATCCTAAAAACCTTTATTCCTTTTTTTTTTTGTTCAAGGCAAAACATAGAAAACTGCTTTGTTTCCAAGCCCTACCTGAGCCAACTCGCCAATAGTGGCGAGGACACTGATGACCACTCCAGGGTTGGGGTCTGGGTCTTTCAGCTTGAGGATGAGAGCCTGCAAAAAAAAAAAAAAGGGGAAGAGGTCACTGGAGGAAAAGGGGATGGAGGACAATTTGGAAATCTACTAAGCATGCATGTTCTTTCTGCAGTAACATCCTGGTTCATTACAGCTGCACACATTCACACCTGGGAGCTGCCCAAGTATCATTGTGCCATTGATTTAATGTTAACCAGTAAGCAGCTCCACTACAGGATGTTGTGTTCCTTGCTCGTGGGCATCACAAAGGCGATAATTGCTAGGAGCGGGGGAGAGGGGATTGTTGCAGATTCACATTCTCCCAGCCTGTCAGAACTGTACCTTGAGGATGGGCTCCATGTACGGGCGTATGAGGCGGGGGGCGTTGGAGACGAGGTGACCGAGCATACGAGCGCTCTGCTCCTTGTTCCTGCCGACGCCGCTGTGCTCCAACTCTGTTAAGATCTGGACACAGAGGAGAGAGCAGGGTGAGGACAACCAGAGCACAAGGCCAGAAGTAATCACAAGGATTTAAAGTTTTAGACCACTTTTATTTGCAGAATAATTTATCCATCCCTTTAGACTGGACATAAATATTAATGAGGCAAGTAGTCGTAGTCTACATCATAACAGGTAGTAAGTTATATGAGGTTAGGGTCTTTTAAGGGAAAAAACTGGATGCTGTGTTTACCTATCTTTAATTCCACCACTACATCAGTGAACAGAGTATTTCCCCCCTGTGGGAGCCTGAGTAACTATCTAGTTACACACTTTCAAGGCCCTTTGGATTTTGAGGCTCTGTAGGATACCATGGCCTCTGCTGCCCTCTACAGGTATCCAACTCAACAGCAGACACAAGTCTAACCTATGATTACCTAATAAGTAGTGCACGCACATATTCATATTAGACTTCTTTCACAGCAGTCATTTTGACATGAAATAGTAGGTAAACACAGGTGTTACAAATGACACTGATGAAGGTTCTGTAGAGCCAGTGTCTGGCTATTGTTCGTGCTGGCTCAGTGGAAAGACTCCGCTACAGTTCAATGGAACAGTACCTTCATTAATGTCATTAGTAACACCTGTGTTTACCTGCTATTTCATGTCAAAATGGCTGCATTCTATCTCTGGGTATTGAAAGGTTTCAACACTATGCATGCTCCAGTCTTCCGTCCTCTTGCGCCCTTCCTACCTGGATGAGCATCTTGCGTAGGAAGGGCATGACAAAAGCAGGGTTCATGCTGCTGAGCCGCCCGATGGTGCAGATGGCCAGCTCTCGGATCTCAAACACCTCGTCGTTCAGTGCTACAAACAGCGCCTGCAGGTTCTCCGCCTGGGCCAGGTGGGCGTCAAAGCGCTCGTCCAGAGACGCCAGCACACAGTATCGGATGTCTGGATCTGCAAGAGACCACAGGACAAGGAGGAGTGAGGCTGATGTTCTGCCTTCGTGAACAATCTCATCATCGTTACGGCAGGTAAAGGTGTGTGTTAATGTTGTAAATTCAGAATTTCTCATTTGTTATATATTGCATGTTTTCCATGATTTCACCACATATATTCTGAAACTTTTCATACACTTTTAATTGTACATATTTGATCATACTTTCATTCATTTGACATTTTGAAATTCTTGGTTGCATTATGTTCAATACTCCCCATCTGCTCTAATTCTATCCTTCTTTTTCTTTGCTCAATAGCATAATCTGCCACTGCAAAGCCCAAACCTGTTCCCTGCCAGGGATGAATTAAGTTTCATCTAGATTTTACCCATAATGAAGCTGTGATCACATCCAAAGATCCTGCCACATCATTAGCAATTCAAGAAACCAATTATCAATGGAACCACGTGGCACCAGTGCCCGTCCCTCCTGTGTTACCTGGGTCGGTGATGCCCACGACCAGCAGCTTGCTGAGCACGTCGGCCACCACCTGCACGGCCGTCTGGCTGACGATGTGGCCATGGCCGCTGATCAGGTGGATGGAGGGCGTGAGGAGGCGCGAGCAGGTCCGGGCTGCCTCCATGCGGATCTCCTTGTGTTCGCTGTTCAGGAAATGGTCGGCACAGTGGCGCACAAACTGGGTGAGGGAGTGTCCTGGTGGCAGAGTGAGAAGAAAAAATCAGAAGTGACGACATCTTTAACATCAGTTTGGGGTGGTGGAAACCTGTCATGTGTTAGAGCAGAGGTAGGCAAGTATGGCCGCTTTCTTTCTAGGTTATTCAGTAGTGGACCACAACATGACAAAAGGCTCAAGAAACTAAAAAAAAAAACAAGAATAAAAATAAAAATGACAAAAAGGATAATAAGCTTTGTGTGATTATTAGGACCTCCTGGAGCTATTAAATGTAGTAGGAGAGGTAGGTTTTTATATATTATTATGTGTTTGACATCAATGGCCACCAATTACAACAGTATGTATAGTAAATATCACATTAATATTATATCATATATCAGACTGACTCTTTTATGCACAACAACTCACCACCTGCCAGGTTAGCCTCTGGCCTAGGCTATGTAATCTAATAATCTGACATATTATAATCTAATTCTGCCTATATTTCAGGTGACAAACAGACAATGTCTCCCTGGCCTGGACCTGAGCATACGCTACACCACGGCTTTGAGAGGGTTACGTTTGTTTGTTTCTTGTTTGGCTTGCTGGGGTTTAGCAAGGATTCGGACAATGTTGGGTGCAGCCAACTTAAAGTTAGCAAAACATCAGCCTCCCATCCAGCAAGAGAAAATGTTATTATCCAAAAATCCCAAGAGAGAGACTGGCAGTGAAAACAGGGCTTTGAAGTGGAGAATGGACTGAGAAATACGCTTTCATCCTGACCAGTCTCATCAATGCAAAGCCACTGTGTATCTGTAACAAAGTCACTGCTGTGTGCAGTGATGAAAATGACTCATTCTTCTCATACAATGACGGTGGTATAGCAGAGATAAGAAAAAACAAAACAGCCTCTGGCCTGTGTTTATATCATTTCATGATGCGAGCTGGTTGATCCAAATAGTCTGTGTTGCACAGTTAACCTAATAATATTAATTCATTTGTCACTTGATTCGTATGTTTGGAATTCTTGGCGCACAGCTACAGAGACATTAAAATTATGTTTATTTATGTTTTTCTCATACCACAAGATGTCACACCCCAACAGGCGATTTCAGCACCAGACGCTGTCCACATCCTATTCACAAGCATTTCAGCATCTGTCTGTTTAGTGACCATCTGCACCTATCATTCATTAACACCATTTAAGGAAAATAAAACATTCTTCAAGGGGGTTTAATTTCATATTTTAACATGATATATGTGGTATTTGCACATTGGATATAAGCAGACTGTCAGTGACCAATGAGAGTAAAGTGTAAAAGAAGGAGAACAAGACACATAAATGTTGGGTGTGTGCTGTACTGTGACGGCTTGTATTTGTCAAGACTGTGAGGATTACATGGCATGAGATCGGGGTGAATGCAGGGGGTGTGTTACTAAAATCCTTTGTTGAATGTCACATCAAGCCTGTTCCTCTACAATGCGTTACAAAAAAGTCTGCAAATCCCACTGATAAGAGTGTGATGTCCAGTCTTTTCACAGCTTGTTCAGTTGTGCGGTTCCTCCTCAGACTCAGATAAGCCAGAAGGAGACTGTGTGGTAAACAACTTGGCCGTAGAGTTTGGGACTAGAAATCCGACCTGACTGAATCTTTCAGTTCATCCCCTTTTGCACCTCAAGAGAAAAGTATGGATTTATTTCCATTAATAGCGAAATCAGTTGCTTAAACAAAGTGATGCTGCTAGAAGTGACAGAGGATTACACACAAATATTTGGATTAGAAAGGGTATTCAACTGAAACAGCAAACAAATAACAGATCCTCAAGCAACATAACAGTGATTGTCAATGGTGCTGGGCAAAGGGTGTGTTATTGAAAAACAACAATTTCAATTATCTTTACATTGAAAATTTTGAGCAATTGAAAGCTTTCAAAATGAAACTTTACAAATAATTGCACTCCATTCACTTTTAAATTCACCAACACCTTGCCGAAAAAATATATATTTAAAATGGTGTCCGGTCTTCAACTAGATGAGAAGCATCTGAACTGACAAAGTAAAAAAAGAAACTGCAAGAGAAAAATATTTCAAAGCTGCGTCTGTGCACCGTCTTACCTTCAAACTCGAAGCTTCCCAGCGTGCGCAGGGCCAGCGTGATGCTGCCGACGTCGCTGGCCTCTGGGATGTTGGTGAGGCTCGGCGAGGCCAGCTGGTGGGCCAGGCCTTTGGGCATGCCGGGGTGACGCAGCGGCTTGTGCATCAACACCAGGGACAGCATCTTCAGCAGGCCGTCCTGGATGTCTTTCTTCAGCTGGGGGATCTGACGGCTCAGGTCGTACAGCACCGCTGTCAGCGCGGGGCTGGAGGGAACAGGGACACATGTTAACAACAAATCAATATGTTATCAGGCGAGGACATAAAAGTGTGTAGTACAACAAGATTTATTTCTCTACAGACACAACTTGCACCTCCCCATCATATATAGAAATAACTGTTCCTCATTCAACCTGTTACAAACTAGGTTTAGGTCAATGTATCATTTTGATTATATATCAGAGATATTTGTTTAAAAATCTATTATGGTCCAGTCAGTACTGTTCATGTCTAACGTCATGGGTATGAAGCAGTTTGACTGATTACACTGCATTATTATTCACTGCATAACTGATCAATACTACACTGGCTGCCTATATGAAGCCCCGAACTATCATTATTATTACCACTATTAGTAATAGTAGTAGTAGTAGTACTGTAGTAGTAGTAGTAGTACTGTAGGAGTAGTAGTAGCAGTATGTTGTCCCATAGTCTAAACGTTGTTTCTGAGGTCTTTTCACCCCAACAAGAATACGTCTATGGAAAAAATGAACACTTTTTTGGAATGAAATAATCAAATGTAAAGATGCTGAGTTTTAGGTATCAGTAGCTTGAACAAAAAGATACTGCTATCAGCCCATATCATTTGAACTCTAAACATAAATCTAGCTACTCAAATAAAACCCAGTCCAGGCTGTTAGTGGACTTTATATTTGATGCTATGGGAAAACCTTTATCTCATACCTGAGGCCGACAGCCAGCATTGGCTCCAGCAGCTCTTTGATGTCTGGTTGGATGCTGGGTCCCATGGCTCTGGACAGCATGCTGATGCAGGTGAACACTGTGGCATCCACTTGCATGGTCTTCTGTCTCCTGTATGCACGCAAGATGGGAAAATGTAAACAAAACTGCATTAGAATGACAAATGAAGTTTGTTTTAATCGATATGTCTGCAGGCAGCATCCCTCCATTATTTTTAAACAGGTACAACACTGCTATGGAAATTTCAGACTGAATTTTACATATTATATTTAGATCTGATGAAGCTTTAATGATCCCTGTGAGGAAACTGGGTTGTTGCACGAGCAAATAATATATCAAAGGGTACAAATAAGAACAGAACAAGTGGGGTGTATTTAACATAACACAACTGACAATTACAGCAGTAGAATATATTTAGAGGAAATATATGTATAAAAGCATGGAAAGCACGATAAATGAATGAAAAAATATGAAAATATATGTTAACACACTGTATATGCAGCAGGAAAAAATATTAAGATACATGCAAAATATGAAAAATAACAACATGAGAATAGATGAAATATGTGAGTGGGTTATAGATCAGCATATATATACAGGATGCACAAACAGCTGAAGCCAGTTTCATGTGACTGACTTGTGTGCGAAGTCTTTGGGTGGCAGGGCGGCCTTGATGATCTCCAGGATCTTGGACAAGTAGGGCTGGATCTCTGCTCGGACAGCCACTACCAGCAGCCCCAGGGCCTGGAAGGCTGCGGTCCGCTCCTTCTCCTTCTTCAGACAGCCCAGCAGGTAGCCCATTGTGTCTGACAGGTACTGGTCTGCAGGGGAGGATTTAAAAACCACAAAGAAAAACGTTGAAATGCAGATGAGGGCCTGTGGGGGTCACAAAACATATGTTGTTTTCTTGTCCAAACTGTTTTCTGGCTTGTTCTGACAGCAGAGAAACAAACAGTATGAATCCTGCCACCTTATATAACCAATAAAACAGTTAATTTGTGTATATGGTGGCGGGAAAGAATGGGTGACAGCAAGTTACGGGAGCTTTCAAAGACAGTAATTCAGATTAGATCCAAGCAGAGCAGTTTCAGGCTAATTTCCAAGGCCCACCTGTGAAAGGGTGTGGCTGGAAGGCGGCCAGACGTGGCAGCAGGTTGAGG
>OMLF01036319.1:6392-19530 GCA_900302615.1 Holocentrus rufus | reverse complement strand
TGAGCAAAACACAAAACACAAGCCAATGTCAAGAACGATCCGCCCGCTGTGCAAAACGGCTCCGACTTTGTGTTGTTTGACCCAACACACCTGATAAATCTGTCTGTGGGCCCAGTCTGATAATGTTTGATGTATTCACTATCATTCCTCACATGAAACATCATTTACCACCATCTGACTTTGACAAAGAAGTCTTTTAGTCTGCGCAATTAAGCATTTAATAATCAAATCCCAGGCAAGTGTGATGAGCCAGTTTGTGCTTGGACAGCTACTCTGACTGTCGGGCAGACTCCAAGTTACAGCAGGGTACAGTGCAGGCAGACATGTGGGCCAATTTAGGCCAGAGTGAGACAATGTTCAATTATTGAACAGTATTTCCCACTGTCAAATTAGTGTCATAAATATTCAAGCCAACTTGCCAACTCACTTTTTGTTTATAGCTGTTCCACACAGCAGTTTTGAGGAGAAGTCCTCAACTGTAAGCCTTGAAAACAAACCTCAATTACAGCAAACTGTGCAAAAGGGTTTTAAAAAAAATGTAGCAATACTACGGATAAAACAGCACAAGACAGAAAGTGAGTTTAAAAAGTCACTAATCTCAGCACCAGGCCAATGCAATCAACGCCCCAAATACAGTGATTTAAGACAGGAAAAATCTTTAAGAAAATGTCCTTTTTAAGTAAAAGACTTCTGCTCTGTCCTGCAGAGCAGCACAACACTGTCTTCTGCTAATACTGTCTGCTGCCAGCAGTAATAACAGTTTTGGTTTCTATCACCTGTGGCAATGAAAACACAATGGCACAGTTTACAGTTCTTGAGCCAATAAATCCCTACAATAATCCTCCGATTAATCCACTGGCAAAATAACAATTTCCACTCCATGTCGTGCTGTCATATCTACCTGGTCAAATCGCTCCTCCATCAGCTCACGGCAGTAGCGGCTCTCCACCAGCGAGCTCTTGGCGGGCACCGGCGTGGCGCCGAAGCTGAGGAAGCCCTGGGGGGTGCTGTAGCCCAGCAGGCCCAGCAGGGCGTTGGACTGCTGCGGCTGCACCGACTGGAAGCTGGTGAAGGGCGTGATGTGCCGCGGCTTGGTGCCGAAGCCCATCAGCTCCTTGCAGTATTTGTCGTGGACCAGCTGCTGCTGCGTGATCTCCTCCATCTCCTCACGCATGCGCTGGTGAACAGACAGAGAATCATGATACCATTCAACTGGGACTGAAGAAACCACTTTTATTTTCAACAAACTGCACAGAAAGATATGAGGGAACCTGGAGTGGGTTTTTGAAGACTGAGAGTGTTACGTTTTCAGAAAAGTGTTGATAATATTTTGATGGGAAAAAGTTCACAACTTTAGAGGGAATGCTAATTTTTTCATAGTAATTTTCATTTTCACTGAAAATCCTACTAAAATGGTGATTATGTCCTTTGATGTGAACCAAATAAACATGTTTTGTTACATCTGGATACGATTTGCAGGCCAGAGAATCTCTGCAGCACCACAACACTTCAATTACAATTATATTTTGTCATACACTTGATGGACAGCAATTACTTTCCGATATGGGAGATATAATAAATACTGTCCAGATATATCAGCAAACCCAATAACCAGTCTAACCATAATGGGAAGTTGAGATTTGCATCTGAATAATGAATAATCCAGACACAATCACAATATCTATAAGTTAAATTTGGTCCTGTCTAAAAATACTTGGACCCTAAAACTCGGGTTGTTTTGGATGGGAGGTTTCCTCAGTTACTTTAGGCCTCACCTCTCCTTCCATGCTGCTGATGCGGACCAGCTCATTGAGGATGAGCAGGGCACCATGGACCCTGTCGTCACGATTCATCCCCTTCTCTTTGGCCAAAGTCTCATCAAAGCCTTTCTCCGCCTCCTCGAAGGTTTGCTGGAAGAGAGAGCAGAGACAAACGCTCATGTGGCCCGTTACAAGGACAAAAAGTTCCACTTGACAGACACATCCTTTATGGATGAAAGATGCTTCATAAAGGCAGAAAAGTGTCGAGCCCTACTTTGTACCACTGTGGCTTCTGCATTTCCTTGGTCTCTCTCTGGGTGGTGAGGATGAGACAAGCTCGCAGGGCCGACACAGCGCCTTCCCGGATGGCCTGCTTGGGGTCCCACACAGCGTAGAAGATGTTGTCGAAGAAGGGCTGCACTTGCTGAAAGAAGAAGGTGGGCGCACTCACAGCCAGCTCCCTCAACACCAACACCTGCAGGGGAAAAGGAAAACCAGGTTGCAGATCATTCATTCTGATGCCTTTTACTCTTACAGGTAACCAAACCACAGCTTCTGAATTAGTGGAACACAAAGACTTTACAACTCCAATACTAATACAATTCACCTACTGTTTACTGTGAAAATAGATGACAAGCTGGTACTTTCTAGTCTCTCAATAAGCAATAACTATGTTTTACACCAAGTCACTGAAGTGTTACCTTCTGGGAATTCTGAAAATGTCCCAACTGGAAATAAATATGGAAGTACTGCTGCACAAACAAGTAACAGTTTTGGTGTGACTTTTATTAATTAACTTTGTTCAAGCAAGCATGACAAGCCCTGACCTCATCAGCTTGACTTTGTTTATCTCAAAGCTCTCTTATTAATTTACTAAATTCAAATCCCATTCCTGGGATTTTGGCTCTCAACACACAGTTTTCCCACAGATATCTGACTCCTTTCCAGCCAGCGACTTCTTAAAAAGGTAATTTTTGTTTTTAATACGGGTAATGTCCCTGAATCCGAACCGTGTCCATGTTCCAGTAGGAGCCTTGGAATGGGAGACAGAGATATCTACAGTATCTCCACATTTTTATTCGCTTGGTTTCAGAGCTGCTATTGATGGGAAAAAAAGGCTTTGCTTCTGTCTTATCATCCACTCTCATGAAGCTTACCATTCTATAATCCATTGTGCAAGTGTGCTAGACAGTAACTTGACACGTTCTAGTTGCCAGATGTGTAAAATTGCCTCAGACTCAGATGTAACATGAGTCTTATTTGCAGATGGGATTTTGTTCTGTTGAGAAGTGGCATTTACAGGGCAGAGAGCATTAAAATCAAATCAGAACTGATGGCAGCAACGATGCACTTTATTATTATGTGTTACTGTTTGGGATTCCACATAAATTATTAGTGTAGATGTAAGAGTCTTTGGGTTCTTGAAAAGCGCTATATAAATCCAATGAATTATTATTATTATTATTATTATTATTATTATTATTATTATTATTAAGTTTCTGTTTTCCTACCTTAATACTGAGTATATCCAGAGTATAAAGCTGTAAGATTTTACAGCATTGCCAATTTCACAACATTAAGAATGCTGCTCCATTGAGGGGATATGGAGCCTGGTGTACAGCAACTGTTTGAGGTTAGGAGCTCCACTGTTACCAAATATAAAAGTTAATCAAGAGCCTGGTATGTGGTGGTATAACATGTTGTGTCCTTAATCCTTATTGAGACACACAATATCAGCTGTGAAAATGTGTATAAATATACTGTCTCAGTGTCAGTCACAAAGTAGCACTTTATTAAAGATACTATCAATTTATGTTATGGACATTGGCAGGAAATCTCAAACAGTTAGTGACACTCAAAAATTAAAGAACAATATCAGTTTTCTTTTTAGGTTTATCCCATAATGTTTAGCTAAGAGGTATCAGGGCTCATTTTCCTCCTTTCAGAAGAAGCCATTTGCCTCCAGTCATTCTTGCACAGCATGAAAATCAGCTTCCACAGATTTGAAGATTATCCAAGCAGTGAAACCATTACAGTAAACAAGATGCCTTAATTTGGTCAGTTTCTCTGATTTATCAATATTTCACCGTGGCTGACTAGAGTGTTTTCATATCAGTTTTATCATTCACACATCAGAGTCCAGGGAGAGATCATACAGTCAGGCTCTTTGACTGGATGAGTCCGGCTGTGGGACACGTATTTCACAATGCAAACACAGCATGCAGACAATACTTGACCAATCACTAACATCCACTGTCATGAGCTTACGCCTGGCTTACTGTCAGCCGCCTTTCACCTAAAGGAACAAATGAAGCCTCCACCAGGAAATAATCCCTCAGAAATATGTATTTGCAAACTTTGCCACATCCAAGTCTTATTTGCTACTGACTTTGTCAGCCCCAAAAGCAGGTAACTTCAAGCTAGGTTTGGCACCATGAAGTTCGCATTTTAATAAAAAAGACAAAAACCATGTAAATGTTGAAAAATATGATTACATGTGGAGCTAGACACAAATAGCAGTAATCACACAATTCCTCTAAAAGACACCAGTATTCCACTTTAACAGCAAAATACACAGCAGAGAGTGAGCGCTCTGGACTGACCAAAAAATCTTTTGCCTTTCACATCTCTTCAGTTGGAATAAAGCCATCACACAACGGCCAGATTGGTAAACATAAGCCTGCTGTGCTCACCATCACATCATATGATTTCTGGGTATTTAAGTTCAGTTTCAAACAGTTACCTCTAACTGCCATTTCAAGCAACAAGCGAGCCTAGTGCACCTTTAGAAAGTGAACGTAGCAGTGTACTGACACAGCCAACATTAAGTCCTCTGCCCTCATAAACACCGCCAAGAACTAGTGGTATTACAACAACAAACAGCACAGCCCCTGCTGGCTGAGCCCTGTTAGCTACTCACCGCAGCGTGGCGCCTGCCTTCATTCCGGTCGGCCCCCAGCCACTCCAGGGCCCTCTTCACCTCAAACTCCACATACTCAGCAGTGAAGGTGTCCCCTGCCATAGACAAGTGGCCCATGGCTTTAGAGGCCATCTCCATCACCACCGGGTCACTGGAGGGTAGCAGGTTGCGCAGGTAGTTGGCAAAGCGGCTGATCCTGGTGGCATTGCCCCCCTCCACCCCGATCAGACTCACTGGAGAAAAAGAGCGACTCATATTATTATATACTGTATGCTGTATCATTTCATCAGATTTGTCAACAAAGCAAATGAAACCATATTATGAGGCTTGTCGTCGTATCAGACTTACCGATGGCAAGAATCCCTCCTTTCTTCTCATTTACATCAGAGCTGGACACCAGCTCAAAGATGTGGTGGTTTAACTCATCATAGAAAGTTGTGGCTTCATCTTGGCTCAACTGGAGACGAACGAAATACAAATGCCAGAGACAGACTGTTAGGTACACTGAAAAAGGAGGCTCATTAATGAGATGCCATTCAAGCAATTTCCTCCAGAGATGACAAAGTGTAGGGCGTCTGGAGTCCCAAAATTAATTTTGTGGCATAGATGCAGAGTGATCTCTACTGTTTTGAAGAATCATGTTTGATGAAAGAAATCCAAACTATGTCATACTATCACTCTACCCTTGATACTGCTACAACTGTGCAACAACACAAAAAAATAAATGCTTTTCTGTTCGATACCTCTCTGAGCTCTGTGGTCACATAGTGCTGCAGATCCTTGGCAGATTTTGCCCTGGTGTCTTCATTCCGACTCTTCAGCCCGCTGACAAACTGTTGCAGCACAGTGGCTGTGCCTGACATGATAACCATTTGGATGGCCTCGTCTGCACAGAAGTACAGTACGGAGAGTGGATAAACAGAGTCACTGCAGGGCCCTGAGTGATCAAAACAAATGCAACAATGAACAAGAAGTTCGCATGAAACACAAATGACACATCTGTGTTGAAAGAATATTTGCCCTGCGTTAACAGCACTGTTGTTGTTAGCTAACGTTATGGCTGTCGTTTCTGGTTAGCTCAAACGGCTAGCAACAATATGCCAAATGTTAGCTGTGCACCAGGCACTACGTTAAACTACCACTTTAGCACCTTATGCGCAAACGACACAAAACGGGATACGTCGAAAGTGTGATAGTGATAGTGTAAACTATCAAGCTCAGAGCCCCATGGGTGTAGCATGCTGGCTTGGTTTAGCTAGCTAACGTTAGCAATAAGCTAAGGCAGCCTGCTAAGCCAGTTAAGGTTAGATAGAGATAACTAATAAAGTCGTCTGTTCACTGTGTATCACTTACGTTTTCAAATCAATGTGCCGGCCACTTAATTGTTATTTCTCAACATCTGCAGTGTACATATCATTGTACAACTAACTCGTACAGGACAAGGTTAGCTTAAAACCCCCTGCTGACAACCAGAAGGGTGCACGGTATACTTCACAAGCGTTGAATTGCGCAGCCTTGCGCAGAGCTGTGGAGCGCAGCTCAGATGGACGCAGACACAGAATTTGAATTCAAGTTCTGTGGATGCAGATGTGAAAATATTGAAGTTGCAGGAAAAACACACACACATATACAGTACCAGTCAGACGTTTGGACACACCTTCTTATTCAATGGTTTTTCTTTAGTTTTATTATTTTCTACATTGTAGATTAATATTGAAGACATCGAAATTATGAAGGAACACATGGAATTATGTAGAAAACAAAAAAGTGTTAAACCAACCAAAATATGTTTTATATTTTAGATTCTTCAAAGCAGCCACCTTTTGCTTTGATGACAGCTTTGAACACCCTTGGTATTCCCTCAATCAGCTTCAATCAGCTTCATGAGGTAGTTAAATATATAGATAGATAGATAGATAGATAGATAGATGGACCTATTTATAAACATAAAAACATACTATAGTATCCCATGATACACTTGGTAATATACAATTGATAAACAAGGAGGAGATAATCAAAATAAGAATTGCTTCATATCATTGTATGTTAAAAAAAAAAAAAAAAAAACACTGATGGGGCAGTAAGATATTCCATGACTTGAGTTGAGATGAGATGAGATGGGATGAATATCATCATTTCAGCAGCACAATTGAAGCCGAATAATTACCCAATCAATAACGCCTGAGACAGAGAAAGCAAAGAGCAGATAGTGGGATGTAGACAGCAATTACAGACAAGCAGAAACCTTGGCTTGCTACCAAGAATCTTGCAGATGGTGTTTGCAGTTAGCCCACTCACACAAGTACATGTGCCAGTGCCAAACACTATGCAGGCACATAACTTTCCACATTCAGACTTCATAGGAAATGAATGTGACCATAGATAAATGAGCATGTGCAAGCAGTGCAAGCTGTTTAGGAAACGTACATACGTTTTTTTCTAAATTGTTGACAACTCTGGAACTTGAGACACAACAAAAACTTGACACTTAGACCCAAGACACTTACAACAATTCTGCAAAAATAAAAGCACATTTCTGCTTTTCACTCAGACTGCAAATTGGAATCAAACTTTTTGATGTGAAACCTCAATTCTGTACATCTGGCACAATCTCCAAAGCTTTCATTTTCTTGTATTCACATGGGAAGCACTACCAGTCAAAATGCTAAACTGAAATTACCAATTGATTACATTGATTGCTCACTAAATTGCTAAAATGCAATTGCTAAATTGTTCAATTCCAAGAGGAAGAGGAAGTGAAGGACCAAGAAGAACAAACATCACAGATGAGATCATATGATAAACTGTGGTTTGACATTGATAGAGTCTGGGCAGTAGTAGAGCCACATGACTGTAGTTGTCCATGCCTTCAAAATGAGGATAGGTACTGCATGTCAGCTTTTCACTATACTAAACTCACAGTATTTAGGGTGCACTATTTCAAGTGGTCCATAATACTGTAAATGACAAGTACTTTTCATGCATCATATGAAAATATAAGACAGGGTATTCCGATTTTGTCAGTAGAAATGTATGGTTAATGCAGTACCATAGTCTTTACAGTATCATACTGTATTTAGACATTTTGCAGAATTTGAAGACTGTTAGGTCATGGTAGAGACATGGCTCTGGAAAGAATGCCTTTAGACTGAAGGAAATCCAGAACGCACTCCTGGCAGAATGCACATTTCACGATGTTGAAAGGGTGAACTTGTGTCCCATACCAAAACCCAAATGGGACAGAACTTTGTCATTATGCCGTATTTCTGTTGGTTTGATGTTTCAGTTGTCTGCAGGCTACCGTGCACATGTGAGTAAAAGGCGTGACAGAAAATGAAGAAGACCTCGGTAAAGTAAATGTGTTTGCGATGAGGTTTGTCGTTCAACATCAGTGTGGAATTGGTTCACAAAAACATTTATTTATATGACAGCATGTGTCATCATTTGAATGGCAAATTCAATTTTGAGAAGACAGCATGGTATTTCATGTAATGTTTCCTTTTACAGGAGAGGGACAGAGCTTTGTATATTGGGCCTGCGGCTTTTAATGTGTTTAGAGTTTTAAACTGGTGGGGTATAGAAAATTTGTGCATACAATTCAGAAAATTAGAGCATGTGTACAGATTCTATAGGTTGACATAACTGAATGGTAAGATTTACAGATTCGCAGTGCAGGTTTGACCAGATTGGACTTGTATGATATTTGTCTAACGAAAATATCAAACAGGCATCAATTAATTTCAAATTATAGGCTGGTTGATTAAGCCACCAACTGCATTTGACCACATTTGATAGTCAGTAAACTTATAACAAACTTTACATGGATATTGTCCAAATAACACAACAAAACTGTACACTGTTACAAAACTATTATACACAATATAAAAATAAAGTATGATAAGGTCAGTATAAATTCAGGCAACAGTCACACCATGAATCCCAATAGAAATATTACAGCGAAGATCAGTTTGAAGCTGCATGCCTACAATGTTTCATGGTCATAATAAATTTCAGCCTCAGGAGGGAGACATTGCTCAGGAAAACAACCACTTTTTAAGGACAGGAGCATAGCTGAATGCAAGGAGCTTCTCGTGTGAACCATGACATTTACAGCAGTACAACACACCAATTAGACCTGCAGCCCCTTCTTTTTTGGTTGTAGCAAATCAGGCCTTAAATGTCAACCACATTTTCATCATCAAAATGGTCATAATTACTATCTCAATTTCCATTTTCCCCATCATTAGTTGGCGGTCATGCTAAACTAGATGTTTCATCTGGCAAACACTAATCCAGTTACACCAGTGGTTCCCAAACTGGGGTTTGCAGACCTCAACAGGGTCCTTAAGAAGATCCCAGAGGGTCCCTGGCAAAATGAGGGATAGTTTAATTGCTCAGTGAGAAGATGTATCAGGAGATTCACTTTCTTCACGATCTAATATGTATTCTTTGGGGATTCCTGACTTGAAAAAGCTTGGCAACCACTGAGTTATAGTTGTCATTCATCTGGCATTCAAGGTGTCTCTTGGTTTAAGAGGAGTCTAAGGACCAAACACAATGCATACACTGACTCTCTTTGTCCCAGCCGCACAAACCAGCCAAACTCACTGCTGATGGTAAATGAATGGACGTTAGGGGGCAATCATGACATGTCACAATTTGTTTTTCAAAACCATTTTCATTGAGCAAAAAACAAAGAGCTGTTGTTGATTTAAGATGATGCGATCATGACTTACAAAATATGTCCAAATAAAAAGTTCAGTCAGTGATCACTTATATGGCACATCAGAAAAACATAATATCATCCTTGAAAGAACATATCTCAGTATCACTTAGACCAATCTGACACCACATGTCTTTTTTTTTTAATGGCTAATAGTTGGCCAATTGTAATGTTCAATTTGACCTGGCTTTGACTGCTCCAGCTACCCCCAAGAAAGACTGTACTATTGTACACATGTATGTATATGAACATATATGCATAGAAACAACAGTAACAGTATAAAAACTAAGTCTGAAACCAGCGGGTGACTTTGGTTCTATGCTGCAGAAATAGAGGATATTTAATCAGTGGTAGACTAACTGTGAGAGCAATCGAAGCGGTGAATTCAGCTCACAGAACTGTAAATAACATCAGAAGCAGTTTCTCTGCAGTCTGATGACGAGACTTTGATTGCAGTCGCTAAAACTGCAGCTGCTCTGAACTGAACCAAAGTTTCATCTGAAGGAGTTTCGAAAGGAAGGGACGCGTTTTAATCTGTAGGTTGACGCCATGCACAAGCATCGGCTTAAAAGCAGACTAAAAATAACCTCTATTTGAACTGTGAGTGCCAAATGTTTGCCATTGCACAAGAGAAAGAAAATGCATGAGGAGCAGTTGCTGATCAATGGGAAGCTTCAATCACCTGGACCTGGAAACGATCTCTGTTGATTAATCAGTGTATTAAATTATTTAAATTCTCAAATCTAACCTCTAGATTAAAAAGAATGCATAACTGATTAATGAGGGTGTACAATCAGTCTTTCTGCTTATTTAAGATTGTGGGTGGGTGTTCTTTTGTTTCTTATGAGTTTGTTCATTGCTCAAAGAGTATGAGCTCATTAGCAAGAGAAAGAAAAAAACACAGTGGCAGGTGTCTTGTGATGAATCCACACACAGTTTCTTTGAGTTATTGCTTATTGATCTGGATTGATTGGTAATTAGCTCAAAGAATTACATACAATAAATGAAATCCCCCATCAGATTACACATGGTTAAAACTGTAATCAGTGTGCAGTGTGTGTCTTTGTATCTGCGATTGTGATTGCGCACGTATTTTGCATGTGTGTGTCCTGCAAATGTGTGAGGTGTCAGTGTGGATGTATGTATCCTGTTTGTGCGTGTGTGTGCGTGTGTGTGCGTGTGTGTGCGTGTGTGTGTGTGTGTGTGTGTGTGTGTGTGCTGAAAGCAGAGCTCTGCAGCATCACAGCAGCGCTTTGGGGAGGAAATTAGAGGGCAAGGGGGTGAGAAATGAAATGTAACAACAGCAGTGAGGAGGAGGAGCAGGTCCCTATACCGCCGCACCCAAGGGCCCCTCTCCCTCTCTCCATCTCCCGGCTCTGGCTTGTCTGGCTTGGCCAAGCCAGACATATTTCACCGATGAGGCATCGACACGCTGCAGGCGCATCTCTCCATCGGCAAGACTGCACCTCCCTCTCGGACATGTGCTTTCACTCGAGAGGGTAGGGGGCCGGGGCGAGGGGTGATGCACGCATGCAATCGCTTGACTTCAAAATACACACAGTCACTCATGCACACACACTCACACACCTCGAGACAGGGCTCTTGTCCCAACAGGCAGCCAGTGACAGACAGGATGTTTGGTGCACTTTCATCACTTGGAGGCTTTGATTCCCCGGCTGTCACTCCTGCTTATTTTCTGCTTTTCTGCCTCTTCACAAACATATAGCAGTTACTGATTACATTAACTCCAGTTACTGTTATTTTTGTGTACTTTTTGAGTTGTTAAAGTAATACTCCAAAGGTTTGGCCAATATCCCCCTTTTCCGACTTACTGAGACAAGATGTTCAATAATATTATGTTGTCTTGATGTTGAACATTTTGATGCTGGCTCAGTTCCTATGGGTAGCATTTCATGCTAGGTTAGCATAAACACTCGATGTCTACAGGAGTCATTAGCCTAGCTCCGTCAACGTGAAAAAATAAACCTTACAGCAACTCTGAAGCTGTTTTAATGTATCGTGTTTTGGAAACACACTTTTTTTTCTTTTTTTTTTTTTAATGGGTCATGTTAGGAGAAGTTAAATGGTAGGAACTATGACTGCTGAACACTGCGGAAGGATACCAGTGATGTGACCAGTGGTTATAGTTCCTACCATCTAACATCTCCTAAAACAACTCGTTTAAAAAAAAAATCCTGAACATGATTTTCAAATACACGGTACATTGTGTAAATAAGACAGAGTCCTGACTCTTGTAGACTTTATGCTAAGCTAACACAAAGTGCTACCCATAGGAACCAAACCAGTGGATGTACAGAGATGAAAAGGGTATCGAACATCTTGTCTCAGTCTAGGTAAGTCAGAAAAAAGGTTTTTTTGAGTATTCCTATAAGTGGGGCAGCTAAAAAGTTGAGCTCCCTCTTCCCTCCTTCTTCCCCCTCCCATCTCATCCATCCATCCATCCACTAATCCTCCCCACCTTCCCACATCTTTCACCTGCTTCATGATTCAACCCCCACCACCCGCCCCCACATTCTCTTTCCCTTTCCCCTCTTCATTCCTCCACAGGCTCTTATGGGTCTTTGTTGAGGAGAGGGAGGGATTTTGTATGAGTCACAAGATTCCTGGGAAAGTATTCATGAGGGAACATCTGGTTCTAGATGCTGGGGGCGGCTCTCGTCCCTTACCTGGCCGCGACCCAGCAGTGTATCAGCCTGTGACTGCAATTATATAGCTTACTTTGGAAACACAAGTCTGTCCAAGGTGATCAATGCACATGTTTTGATGTATGGTACAAGAAGAATAATGCACTGTATAATTATTGATCTGCACCTGTGAGTTATAGAACCATTCGTGTCTGGGTTGCTTAAAATAATCTTAGGTATTCATAGAAAGTTGATGAATATGGACCTTTTGGTAAGTCCAAACTCAAAGAGACAGTAAATGAAAAGGATTAGACCATTTGGCAGTGCTGAGTCAGCACTTTTAGTGAGATGAGATGGCACGGAGACAATGGGCTGTGCAATTAGCTAATGCAACTGGGCAGCCATTTTGGGCTGAGGCATGTATGCAGAGGTGGACGACCTGATGATGCTGCAGCAATGCCTACTGTCTTGTCACGGTGCTTAGCTTTCCTTTTGGCACGTCGCTCTGTTCTTTGACTTAGGAAGAGAAGTTATACACCCACTCACAGAGTCAAGTCATTGATTACTCCAGTTCCTTTCCCCTCGTGCAATGAATGGATCAGACACCATTGCTAATGCATGAAAGACAGGGCTGAGGGAAACCTAAGGCCAGCTTATGGAAATGAGGATCCACTCTGACACTGAGTTCCTGCACATCAAACAGTTTTAAATCAAGGTGCATAACAGTGAACGGCAGCGTCGGTGGCTTAAAATGGCATTGCTATTCCCTCATAGCCATTACTCATCATTTCTACCGCAGGCCTCAGTCTCCCTATGAGTAATCATCTTGTTATGGCGAGATTCAATACATGAAACCGAGATGAGAGGATATATGACATAGCACATTAATGCTGAATGGGTCTTACAGCGCAACTACCTTGATTTCCCATCAAAACGCTCTTATAATGCACAAATAATAGAAGCAGCCAACGGTTGCAGAATACAAATTCAGCTCAGCAGTAATAACTAAATCCAGGTTTTGATCTTGCAATTTCACTGCAGCGGCGTGGTCGTGGGCGTCCTCGGCGGACTCATTTCCTAATGGACTCAG
>OMLF01036315.1:5276-51990 GCA_900302615.1 Holocentrus rufus | reverse complement strand
CCCTCCGCCATGTTTTGGTTTGCCCCCATTTGGGATCTTGGTCTGGCACAGCGGGGAGGAGCACCCTGTGTTGCGTGTCCAGCAGTGACCCAGTAAGTCAGCCAGTGGGAGCAGACCAGGATGCCATAATGAGCACTGTCACTGGGAAGAAATAACGAGGCGGATTTTGAACATGGAAGCACGCTGCGTTGGGCCTCAGGCTGCTGCTGTCTGTGTTAGAGCAGCGTCCGCCCAGTCATCTTTTTCATATGTCAATGAACCAGCCTCTCTGTTAGACTTTCAACCATCTGTCTGTCTGTCTGTCTTTTATTTTTCACAGACCCCACATTCATCCATGCACACCTCATCCCAGACAGCGCTGAGAAGAATGATGACAAGCTCTACTTCTTCTTCCGGGAAAAAGCTTCGGAGATGGGCCAGAGTCCCATGGCCCAGTCCAGGATAGGGAGGATCTGCCTGGTGAGTTCTCACACCAATCATCAAGTCTTTAGCAAATGTCATGTTCAATATAAAAGTTTATGGATGAAATCAATGGTTTTACTCATTTAGCTCCATGAAACGATGTTCTCATCACCTTCTTACAGATCATCCATCATCACTAAGGCCGGGTATTGGCATTGATTTCCCAAATCCATCCAATTCCAATTCACAAGGTCTTGATTTGATTCCATGCTAGGGCTGCTCACAGACTAGGAGCTCAATCGCCCCGAGTCTTCAAGAGGGTGCGTGGGACAAGACATCAAGACATCTGCTTTTAGGCTAGAGGGAGCTCCCGCCATTGTTCGTTCATCCATTCAAAACATGTAATTTGGTCAACTGAGTTTCCGTAGGCTAGTAGCTTCGCAGATGACTTTTGTAGGATGGGAGGCACGTTATAAATAATATTTAGCAACAATCTTCACACATCCACTGAAAAAGGCAGAAATAAATCATTCGAGGATTTTAAGAATTGATATCGGATGATTTAGATGAAGATCACAATTGGAAATTCCCAGACTTAGTAATTACTACCATAATTACCATTCACCTGTTTTAAAATAACACCTTTGCAGTTTGCCTCAACAGCAAAGTAAAGAAAATATTTTGTTGCTGGACGGGATGTTTTTGCATGTTTGAGCGGCAGAGTTTACCTCAGCATCTGCATTCATACATAAACATCCATACAGACTGCGAGCTGTTTACTCCCTGATATAAGTCCTACTTGTGCAGCCGCCCGGAGCGTTGTTTATCACTGAGGAGGGTCAGAGAGTGGCACGCCGTCCAACCCTTCAACTCCTCGCTCCACACCGTCACCTCACAGCCCCTCAGAGACACAGGGCCTGTCTCTGGAGGCTCTCCTGCGTCTCCCGCCTCCACGAACACATCATTTAAGTGTGTAATTTTGCGCAAAATATACAAAACACGATGAAAGGAAAGCGTTTCTGTCTGTGCCTGGAGGATAATAAAACGTGTTGCCCTTTTGACAACCACTGCAAGAAACGGTAAAAATAGAATATCTCTCGATTTAATGTTACAGTAAATACAGACGGATACCCAACTCATGTTTTTTTTCCAGCCCTGCAAATCATTTGGAATCTATAAAATGTGTTGAGTTTTGGCCCATTAATCATTTTCCCAAGGCTTCATTCTCCACCTCAGTAGTAGAAGTTGGCTGACATCCCCAGCAGATGGGCCAGGCTGAAGCACAGAGCTCATATTTATTCATACAGACGCACTAAGCCAGCACAGGCCGTTACTTTGGACGGTTGTCTCAAACAGCTGTTGGTCAGACGCTGGGCGGACCGGTCCGCTCGAGGCCTTTTTGCAGGACTGCGACGCTGACGACCGTCTTCCTCTCTGTCTCTGCAGAACGACGACGGCGGACACTGTTGCCTGGTCAACAAGTGGAGCACCTTCCTGAAGGCCCGCCTCATCTGCTCCGTGCCTGGAGTCGATGGCATCGAAACACACTTTGATGAACTAAGTGAGTTTGAATCATTATTTTCCCTTCCATTCTGCAGTATATGGTGCCTCCTGCCATAACCTGACAACATACACAAGTCACATCTCCATCCACTCACCACTCGTGACCCGTGCCCACCATCTGTGTGCGTTCAACGCTGCATGCAGCGCTTCCAACTGTTCCAAAAGTTTTCATTTGTTTCCAACCATAACACACTCGCTGCATCCAGAAACTGTCATGTCTAATATGTAACATGATGTTTTTAAGAATCATTTTCCTCTGTTCTGGTGAGAAACGCTGCCTCTGTGGAGAGTTAGTGTGAGGTACATAATAAACGTACCCCTGACACCACAGGAAAAAAAAACCTGGCAGATGGAAAGTGAGAATTGTCATGCGACCCTGTAACCACCATAATGCAAAACAAGGATGTGCAGATGGACTTATTGTCGACAGATTCAATATCAACCACTTTTTTTTTTTTCCATGACACGGTTCCCTTCACACTGCATTTGCATTGCATACTTTCACCACGGTTTTAAGGCTTGCGATATTAAACCACATCTACACAGATTTTGCAGCAGTGTGTGGGCCTCAACAACATACTGTGCTGCGTAGATGCACGGCCAGCTTTTAGCACTTTTCTGCTTATGCACAGCAATACCTGGACCAATCCCAGGGAGGCTGGATCACAGTTTAAGGTTTCACTGACTCATACACCTCCATTATGCTTACCATCTAATTTTCTTCCACTTAATATCATTTGAAAAGCAAGACAGTTTCGTTATCGTTCTGGTTTAGAGCTTTGTCGGTTTTGGTCAGCAGGCGGATGCTTGTATTTGTGTGAAAGCAAAAGATAAAGAAGCATTAAGAATGCAGTTTTGAGACAGAGAAAAAGAGAGAGAGAGAAAGAGAGAGTTGGGTGATCACTCACATAAAATGTTAATGGGAGGGATTTGTACTGTCCTTGAAATTATAATTAATTCCAGTATTAGCAAAAATTATCGCCACTATTAACAGGAATTAGATGGTTTTCATTTAGATGAGTCACGTATTCATTGTTTTTTGCTAATTGCCACATTACAGTTTGTGCTACTAGGGATGTAACAAAACTTTGTGATACAAAATTTTACAATAGAAAATATATGATTGGCATGGCAATTTCATCTGTTATATAAACTAATTGCCGAAAAATGACATTTAGAGCGGTCTTTTGTCTTTTCATCAGTCCAGATGAACACGCTGCTGTGTAGACTGTGGAGACACAGAGGAGTCACACAAAACTGAGGACACTGTTTTAAGTTTAAGTTTTCAAGTTCTAAGTTTTAAGTCTGTTGTATGGCAGCATTTTGGGTTTCTTCTAAAGGAAGGAGACAACAAGACAACTGATAAGACAAACTCACCTAAAGCTAGATTCTTTCCCATCTTCCACCGTTCTGGTCCAGTTGCATGATGGGATGTGAGTTTTAGGGACCTTTAAATTGGCATAAGGGCGCGTTTGTCTTAAAAATTTAGGTGTTCATCTTTGCAGCACTTCTCTAGTGAGACGTTTTCCTGGTAACACAGGTGGAAGCACAGTATACTAAGCTGTTTTGTTCATTTGTTATGTTTTGTTTTTAATCATCCAGCTTAGGATAATTGGTCATAAATCTAAACCTACAAAATGAAATCTTTATCTCATGTAAGATATGCATTATTTAAAACATATTTTTTTTATATGTGAACTTTTTTGTGACCTAAAAATCACATAATGATCATTTAAATTCAGTCATAAATTGGATTTTTTTTTCGGGCATAATTGTCTCCATTCACATTTTGCTCAAAATATTGTCATATCGCACCCTTTTACCCCGGTGTTATGTATCGAACAGAGCCGTGAACTGAATGCAGTGTTACATGCCTTGTTCTGTGCTTTGATGAGGCCGTGCGAGCTGTAAACGTATGTTCTGCATTAGCAGCTCTCAGCGTGGTCCTCTGTCAACGTCGCAGCGCTCTTAGCAGCCCATCCGCAGGTCAGCAGGTTAGCCGTAGTGTGAGTGCAGACAGCGGCTCTCGCGGTGAAGTCACAGGCGTGACACTCCTGAGGTACAGTCGAACACGCCGCAGCTCCGCGGTTTGCCCTCCCCACAGCCGGGGGAAGTCTTGCAGAAATGTATTCTGTCTCCAGTGGTGCCGGTCGCGATGGAGCCCAGCGGAGGCATGAGAGTGGTTGTGCTCAGGGCTCAGGGGAGAGCGCGGAGTAGATTCAGATGTCGAGGAAGAGCCTCGGCTAGCAGAGGAGAAAGCCTTTAGTCTTCTACCCAGGGAGAGGAGGAGGCCACGCAATTTACTGCACAGTCAGAGGGAAAGAGACACAGACTGGAGAGACGATAATGTCTTATTGTTGTATTGCCCTTTCTGAAATGTAATGATGGGAAAAGGGGGCCATTCTTTTTTTATATTATTACATTCTTCCCTGTTTTACTGTAATCCTCAATTCCCAAAGCCTTTCACTACTCCTGGAGAAAAAAAAGGAAAAGTTTTTTTTTTTCTCCCTTTTTTTTCTTGTGTTGCTATTTTGTCTATAATTACTCTTGAGCAATGGGCTTTGAGCGGACATTTTGCCAACATGTCATCAAGAGAGCAGCATGGTTTTCATTTGTGCTGCTTTTGAGATGCAGGTCTGTTAAAGTGGGCATCAAGGGAAAAATTACATACTATTTACATTCATCTGACAGTCCCTCTTCCTCTCCGTCTATCCGTGACCCGTCACGGCGAGTGCACCATTCACTTTCCCCCGCTCTTGTTTTTTTGCTTTTCAAGATGTCTCATTTATCCCCGTTCTTTGTGTCCCCTCTATGTTTACAGCAATCAGTGATGTCTCTCTAAAAATGTGATGCTGAGAGCGCATCAAGGACTCTGTCTGATCTGACACATCAAAAACAAAAGTTAGAATGACGCAACTTGTTCCAGTTCTCTGCTATTTTTTTTTCTTTTCCCTTTCCCTCTTTTTCTCGCTCTGTAGCCAGGAGGTCTGTCAAACTGGCGTCAGATGGGTTATGAATTCCTGCTTTGTTTGCCAAAAGTTAATTCTTGTTTTGTTTGCAGCCATTACCTGTCATTTTCATACCCTTGCAAAAAAAAAAGAGATATTTCTGAAATGATTTGAAACTCATGATGTCAAAGAGTTTGTTGATATTGCAACGTAACAAAGCCAGAATCTATCTCTCGTTATACAAGCAGAGCAAGTTTAAGCTTCCTCCTGTTTATTCTTCGTGCACATTCGTAATGCGAGCTAACACCAAGAGCGTAAACCTCAAGTAATGTCCTGTTCTTACATTTCACCCTCAGTTCAGAATGCATAATTTGAGAATGCTATTTTGCACATGGCGGTTCTCACAGTTATGCAGGTCTAGAAATAATATTTTAGATGATGTGCCTGCAAGTGCAGCTTCAGGCTCTTGATTGCTGTGGTGTGTGTCAGATTAATGTCTTGCTTCCCGCCTCATAGATGACCATGAAAAGGCAGACAAGTTATATAGGAGAGGATAGGATTTCATGGCTAATGTTATTAGATATTCACGGTGATTGGCATTTTCCAATGGCTTGTGACTAGGAGCTGCTTTTGTCCTGTGTCTCTCGGTTCAAGGCCACGTGAACCAGCTGAACCGCGGCTTTTTCACTTGTTTCCCCCTGATGGAAGGCATTAAATGCAGCTCTGTTTTCAACTGCGGGCGAAGTGTTATTCTATGCAACTTTGATAGTCTACTTCAAATTGATTTCAATCTTCCTCCTCATTGTTTTCCCTCGCACTTTTCACTCATTAAACTATCAGAGGGTCCATTGCCTCACCCCCAAGAGTCGCTGGATGCATATGGCTCCTATTAAAGCCATGTTACACCAGAGATCTCTATTTCACTCATATTCCCCGCTGAGACTCAGCAACTATAGTTTCACAGTTTAAGGAGATTTGATTCAGGATCCCCCTGGCTCTCCGGTTCAAGAGGCATTGTCCTTTAACCCGCCTCCTATGTAAATGTAAAGTCTCCATGTGTCACGATTACAGTGACCAAGAAGAATCACTAAAATCCATGATCTGATTTGATACACACAGACACACTGGCACCAATATTTACCATGTTTACCATTCGCCATGTGACCGTTATTATGCTTTTTTTAGAGTCGCCTTTTCATGGTTTTATTACTGTGACTAATCACCGTAAATCATTCTTCTTCTCATAGGGGATGTTTATATCCAGCCAACTCAAGACACCAAGAATCCAGTCATTTATGGAGTATTCTCAGTTTCAGGGTGAGTGTGACTGACAGGCCTGTCGGCTTTTCTCTAAACGCAACTTTCATGCAGAGTGGAGGGAAGATGGATTTTTGGTTTCCTCCTGCAGTGTTGCCTCCTCCATTCATATTCATTCAGCCTAAAGGTGCCAGCTCCCCCCTATTGAAATGCAGTATTCCATATGGCCTGACAGAATCAGGCTACAGCGGCGAGACAGGAAGTGAATGTAGAGAGGAGACAGGCTCCTCCGAGAGAGTCAGCCTATAGTTCCTCACAGGTCAGGTTTGATAACAAGTTGTCAGCGAACAAAGAGCATTAAAATTCAAGGCAGCGGTTGCCAGAGCCAGACAAGTGAATTGAGAATCGGAGTGCAGGCACGCAGGGGGGTTTCACTCGCACCCAGTCATAATAAACATGCCTTGATAAATGTAGTTGGGAAACAAATACTGTTATTGTTTCCATTCTTCCCTTTGGCATCGGGTCCATTTAAGCCCAGCTGATAAAAACACTCGCCGTGCTAATGATAGAGGCCTGTGACAGGAGTTACAAACATAGTACACCCACCACACAGCAGCGAGAAGCTGCGCTCTGGCGATTCGCTGCAGTACGTGGGTGTTTGTATGTCAGTGTGTCAGACAGCTTGACTCTGGTTGAGTCAGTTTGGGAGTGTGTTTGTGTGTCATAATGTTTGAGTGTGTTCCTGCTTTCCCTGTAAGAGGCTGGTTGAGTACGTGGGAAGGAGGTAGACTCTACCAGTCAGAGAGAGAGAGAGAGAGAGCGCCTAATTATCTCAGAGAATGAGTTAACATGTGTTTCCTCAAGCTGTTGTCTCTTTGTGTTCATGCTTTCCTTCTGCCCTCCCCCTAGGTCTGTGTTTAAAGGTTCAGCGGTGTGTGTCTACTCCATGGCTGACATCCGCATGGTCTTCAATGGGCCTTTTGCACACAAGGAGGGTCCCAACTACCAGTGGGTAGCGTACACTGGGAAGATCCCCTACCCCCGCCCTGGAACAGTAAGTTAAAACGCAATAAAATATATTCATGTTTACCTCAACCCCTTTCATATTTTTTTTTTATTGAGACCCTATTTTATTGTAATTACTGCAGAGATTTTCTATGTGAGCAAATTTGACAGGCAGAGGTCTTATTGTTGCCACAGTGTCCCGGAGGTACGTTCACCCCCAACATGAAGTCCACAAAGGATTACCCAGATGAGGTTATCAACTTCATGAGAAACCACCCCACCATGTACAATGCTGTATACCCGGTGCACAAGCGCCCCCTGGTGGTCAGAACCAACGTGGACTATGAATTCACCACCATCACCGTGGACCAAGTGGCAGCTGCTGATGGGAGCTACGAAGTGCTCTTCCTTGGGACAGGTCAGTGCTAAACTGGCAGAACGTGATTTTATCCAGACCGGACTGCATCTAATAGTCAGATTGCATAGTGCTCATGAAGCGCACGTCAAATCTGAGGGGGATCCTGTATGACGATTGCAGTATGAGTGGAGAGCTGAGGTCAGGGGTCTTAAGTTGCTTCCTTCTTGTGCGTTTCAGATCGGGGAACAGTCCAAAAAGTGATTGTCCTGCCCAGAGATGACCTGCAGACTGAGGAGCTGGTCTTAGAGGAAGTGGAGGTCTTCAGGGTCAGTCTTCTTTCTTTGTACATGCATGTTTGTTTGTTGTCAGAGAAAAAGATTGTGTTCAATATGACTGAATGCTGCTGTGAACTGTATCACCGCAGGTTCCCACCCCAATCACCACCATGAAGATTTCATCAAAAAGGGTAAGTTGCATTTAGATGACTCACAGAGCTTATGATTTAAAACTGAATTTTTGCATCTCAAATCATTTTTTTTCCTGATATTCTGGTCTTCCCCTCTTTGTTTCTCCCTTTAGCAACAACTGTATGTGGGTTCAGTCTTGGGCGTGACCCACCTGGCTCTGCATCGCTGTGATGTGTATGGGGAGGCCTGTGCTGACTGCTGTCTGGCCAGAGACCCGTACTGCGCCTGGGATGGCAAATCCTGCTCCAGATACTCTGCCTCACAGAAGAGGTGAGTACCAAGATAGTACAGGCACGCATCAGCACAGTGTGTGTGGATTTGTTGGTGCGTGCATGTGAATATATGAGTGTGTGTGTATGTATTTATGCATGCACAAATATGTAATGAATAGCTTTTTCATGTAAATTGCTTATTTTGACACCTTGTAGTTAAACTCTTTATTTTGGATTGTTGATCTGACCCCTCTAGGCGTAGCCGTCGACAGGATGTAAAGTACGGCAACCCAATCCGCCAGTGTCGAGGTTACAACTCTAATGGTGAGCATGAGGAAAACTTTACTTTCAAATACATACAGACACAGTTCAGGAACAAAACGAATAAACAAACAATAGTAGAATCATGATATAAATAAGAATGACATACTTATACCAGCGATTTTCAATTCAAAGACTGTAGGCCTCCTATCAGACAAAGTTTGGAAAAAGGTCAATTCCTACATGTTTGTGGGATCAGGTAGAAACTATTAGATCCCATAGACATCCAACAATTGAGTTGAGATCGACTAATATTGCTGTTTGACATAAATTCAAACTGTATGTAAATACAAAAAGGACTGATTCTAGGTGCAGTAAGTCGGAAAAATAGTAAATTTTCTCAGACCTATCGCTGATCGATCTTTTTAAACAAATGACAGATATTTAGGCTAATCTACAGCGTGATCCCCTTTTCATAACTATTCTAAATCCTTCTCTGAGCCTTCCCTGAAACTGTTTGTTGCCCTCTGGGGAGGCCGGGCTCCCACTCTGAAAACCCGTGACTTTAACAGTATAAATGTATACGGTTGTCAGCTGATGTTTTTGGCCCGTGTAATATTCTTCAACATATCCTTTTATAGCCAATAAGAACACTCTGGAGACAGTTCAGTACGGGGTGGAGGGCAGCACGACGTTCCTGGAGTGTCAGGCCAGATCTCCTCATGTGTCTCTCAAGTGGCACCTGCAGAGGGAGAACAGCGACAGAAGGAAAGAGGTGAGCAGGAAGTTATTTCTCCACAGCCACTTGGGGTCGTCTTTAGCAAAATTAAAACTGAAATTAAATTAAATATCTGATTCTGTCTTTCACCAAACCCTCAATATCGTGACAATATCATAGTGATGGCGATTGGTGCTTTCATAAGATATTTACACAAGAGATTTTTGATAAACAATCATTAGTACTGTGGATATGATGAACAAGCAGGTAGAGGCATATAATAGAACAGCTAGAAAAGTCTAATAAGTTCAGAAAATTGTATTCTTTTACTGTAATGGAGCCTTTAAAACCAGGAAAAGACAAAACTAATGCCATATCATGACATTATAATATCCCCAATCCCAGATGATATCTAGTCTCATTTCTTATTGATATAACGTAGGCCTACAGTGAATCTATATTTAAACAGGCTGTGGGCTGGGTGAATGAGCCAGAAAAAGGACATAAGCATGAATGAATGTCAAGATTATACCGCTGACGTCTTCGCTGTCCTCCTGTTTCCACAGATCCGCTCAGAGGGCCGCACCCTGAAGACAGAACAAGGCCTCCTGATCCGATCGCTGCAGTCCTCTGACAGCGGCATCTACCAGTGCACGTCCACAGAGAAGAACTTCAAGCACACGCTCGTCAAACTGCAGCTGGTGGTCCTCTCCAGCCGCACGGTCAACAACGTGTTGGTGGAGACCGGCAGCCCGGCCCTCCCTCCGCTCCAGTCCAGCGCCTGGACTCCGAGCGCCGGCCAGTACAAGGACCTGCTGACCATCCTGAGCCAGCCGGAGATGGGCCTGATCAACCAGTACTGCCAGGACTACTGGCAGCTCGGAGACGGCACCCTCGGGGACACCATGCTGGGGCCCAACAAGGCCAAGACCCTGAAGGAGCTGAAGGAGCAGAAGAAACCTCGCAACCGCCGGCATCACGATGAGCAAACAGCCCCGGCTGAGACATGAGGAGCTCCGCGTACGCCAGCCCGTCCCGCCCAAACACCCCGAATCTTCCTGTGTTCAGCTTTTTCACTCCACCTCATAACACTCTTTCCCCTTCTGTACAACCCTCCGAAAAGGGGAAAGACTTCAGTCAAATGATAGAAAAAAATGAAATATCACGGACAAGAGAGATACTACAACCCAAAGCAACACTCACAAGCAGCAAAACAGGTTTTACATAACTGTTGGAGAAAATACACAGTATTTATTGTAGGTTGTAAAAAGTAATTCTTTGTACCTATCTAGAAAAAAACATGTTTTTTGTGAATAGGTAAATCTGTGCAAATATTGTTGTTATTATAATATTATTGTTAGTGTTATTGTTTATTATAATGTGTTATTATATTGAAAATATCTTTATGTTTTGTCTTTCTGAGAAACAGCAACGATACACAGACCAGGACGTTGGGAGTATTTACAAATGGAGAAGGACCATGTTGGGTCATTTGACTGCTGGCAGTATTTAGTGTTTAAGGTGGAAGTCGGGTTAGTGGTCGGGTGACACGTCTGAACTTCCTTAAACGTCTGCACCAGGACTCTTTTTATGTTGGACAGTTGTTTTTACTGCAAGATGCATCCAAGTGACAGAAAGGTGACAAAAAAAAGGCATTTCATGGGACATTCAAGGATAGAAGAAATGCCCATAGACTGCAGCTCGGAAGATATACAGTCACGTGTGAACGAAAGGGCCTTTGTGACAGGTACGACGTCCAGGTACCGTCCTTCCATGTGGTCCGGCCTGACCCCAATCAAAGAGACTGTCAAAATCCAGATACTGCGGCGCTACAGCACCCACCCAAGTTTCTTCCAAAATCAATTGCTGCCAAGTGTTTGTTTTGTTTATGTGTGAATATTACATCTCAATGTTGTATCCTTACAAACGTGATCTTTGTGATAAGCTGTTTTTCGGGGGGGGAAATGGGTCTTCTAAATGACACAAAAACTGAAAAATGACATTGCCTTCTCTTTTCTCGGTCGAGACAAGAATTTCCAGCAGGCAGCTATATGTGAGTTTGTGACAGTTTGTGGTAAAAAAAAAATTATATTTGAGACAAAGCACCTTCTCTTGCCAAATTGGTGATCGGGACTGATTAATGGTAAATACTTTATCAGTAATCAAATATATCTGTGGCATATGCAGTGTATTCACATGCTGGAGAGCATGCACTTTGTATGCTCAATAGGTTTTTTAGCTCTCAAACTAAAGTATGCATCAAAGTTCGCATTCCTGCCAGTTCCATGCTAATTATCGGTTTCAATAAGCGAACCTTGTCTCTGCTGTCCTAAATAAGCAGTCTACACTTGATTAGATCACCTCAGACAAATATGCTGATTGCAGGGCTTGAGGTTCGACGATTTGGATTGGTACTGCGTTTTACTGTATCAGCTGATTAACCAGTAAAGCTCACGCAAATTTGTCAGCGGCTTATTTGGTCAGTCTAGTGCAGTGCCATCTTGCTTTGAAATGTGCCACTGACTTCATGTAGAATATGAAATTATTGCTGTTTGTACTGAGCAACTTCCATACAGAAAAAAAAACAAATGTACATAACTACAACCACTAGGATGCTGATCGTCACCGAACCTGAAGATAAACGTGTACCAAAATCTTCAGAAGGTGGCGTTTCATTGTGCATGGCATGTACAGTATATGTATAGGATATTTGTCCAAAATGCTATGTTGCTGTGGATGTCAGTGAATGTCTTTTTTTGTTGTGGGAATATGGAAATATTATCAGTGCAAGAAAGATGTACTCACACCCTCTATGGTGGAAAATGTTGAAAGTACAGAGGGTCATGTTCGGATAGTGGTTTTAAGCTCGCTCTCTCTCTCTCACTCTCTCTCTCTATCTCTTTCTCTGACTTTTTCTTTCTCTCTTCCCTCTCTTTTTTCTTTCGCTCTTTCTCTTTCTCTCTTTTGAAAATTTACAAAACACACTTGCATATCTCAGACGTGCATCTGTTTTATTTTCTCCATTTTGCAAACTCTGCTCTGGGTCATTGAGGTAAAGTCATGTATGATAAAATGCACAGTTGATGTTATTGTAATGACTTGTATAAAATACTTTAAATCTTTTCTTCCTCATCAATGTTGCTGACTAATAAATTAAAGCTCTATATTTTATAATAACAGATGGTACATTTTGTTCGCCCCTGGGTGCTCAGACAGTCTGCATGACACATTTTGCTCTGATTCACACGCTCGTGACCACGAGGCCTTTTGTGGTGTTTACTGGTCTGCATCAGGGTTTTCACTCCCAGTAATGACTCAGGAGCTTAACCGCTGTTAGCTCCACAAAAGAGACCTGCTTGATGAAGTTCAAGTGATGCCTATTCGTGCGGCTGCATGCAGTGCAATGCTTTCTCACACACACATGCCATACATGCATGCACACTCACATGTAATCCAGACAGAGTGGATTAAGATCTCTTACAGGTTTCAGATTGAGGTCAATGAGATCTGTCAGGTGAAACTGCAAAGCTCTTTAATCACTTTAGGTCTCATCCTTCAATCTGCCGTATACTCTACACGATACCTGTATGCATTTCCACATGTTTGCCTTGGGGTTTATTTTGGTGAGCCATGAGCTGAATTTCTTGAAACACTAGTGGCACAGTACTGAGTGGAGCAGATCCTGATTCAACTGTTTTGCACAGACCAGAAAGCTGTTGTCTCTCTGATGGACCCCTGAGCAAACATCATGCAAGACAACACTCCCACATCAGATCTAAATTTTAAATTATGTGCAGTCTTGATGAACCCAGTTTGGATAATTAAGGTCCATTTTTATGGCAAGACACCAGCCACCTGAGGTTTACTTGCTTCTCTTTTAAAGGCACCTCAGAACAGTGGAGAGAGATAAGCACTTGAGCCGATGTTCATCTTCCGCTGAGCACAGCAAAGTCCCCCTAAAGGTTAGATCACGTCTGCACCAGTGTACCTCTGCCTCCTCTCGCACCTTCTCCCTCTGCCCCAAAAGACTCCTGTCCTTGCACTCCATTGGCCGTCCTGGGTCAGGTGGGCAGAGGATGCCCAAAATCCTTTCCTAAGACGGGAAAATACTCCAACACCGTCCAGTGTTTTGCAAGAGGCGGTTGACGCGTCAGCTGCGTGGTTGACAGCACTAGTTGGGCGATCAGCTAGGACCAACTTCCAATTTTCCTGCCATTTGGTTTTTGACCACAGGGGCCGAAGCCGGGAAATTAGGATGGGGGCTGGAGCGAGCGCTGAGGAGAAGCACTCCAGAGAGCTGGAGAAGAAGCTGAAGGAGGATGCCGACAGGGATGCAAGAACTGTCAAGCTGCTGCTGCTAGGTAAAAATCAGACAAGCTGGTCACTTCTCTCTGAGGCAGAATGATGCCAAAATGCAGAAACAGGAAGCTTCATCATCAGGTAGCTTTAATGCAAAAAGGCCCTCAAAAGGTCCTATAGGGTCATGAGGACAGTTTATGGTTACAGTGCAATGTGCAGAATAGTTCAGGATCCAGGTGTGTGTGGGACATTACTGTGTCTCTCTTAAAAAAGTTTGACGATGTGAAGACAATACACAAACAGAGGAACATATCTCTTGTCGTGAGGAATAACTTTAGAGATGATGCAGATGTGGATGTTATTTTATCCATCTTATATTCTCTCATTCACTTGATCTTATTTCAAAGTGCTAAACACAAACAGTACAGAATGTAATGTTATAAATATAACACCTTGGTAATAAGCCGAAAGTGTTTAGACAACTGCAGAATTTGCAGTGACATTTACATAAACTGTAATGAGATAAAGCAACATGTATCCAGTGGCAGCTTAATCACCTCTGTCATTGAACTGCTCAGACACTTAAATAATCGCTCACCTCAATCCCTTGTTAATCCTAACATACATGGACACAGACATGCACTAGTAGCCTGGCCCAAACTTTTAAAAGGCCCAGTGGCTGCAGCATTCAAACACCTTTCACTAAATTCAGTACGGGTACTGTGTAATTTGGTTGTTGAGGGGAAAAAAATGGTAGTTAGACTGAGTAAGATTTTTATATGAGTAAACATTTCTTTTGATTTATAGATGCATAAATTGTGTAAAGAGTCTGTTGTATATAATGGCGAAGTTGAATTCAAAAGCAAAAACAGCAGGTTACAAGGTTGCCCTCTTGTTCCAGGCGAACATATTCTATAGTGTCTATACTACACTACAGTCTCACACTCAGTCCGTGTCATCTCCTCATGTAGGTCAGGGATAGGGAAAGTTCCCACTGACATCAGCGTTCAAGGAGCTTAGACCTGAAGTAAGAAGTATTATGCCCAACTAAGATCCTCTGTGTGATGAATGCTGCAGCCTAGTGGTTATCCTCAGTAAATGTAATTTTCCAGTTAAAATGTAAAAGGTCCGGCCAGATAGTAGTTGTGGAGAAGTGTTGGAAGAAGTAGAAAAAGATGAAAAGGGAAAATGAGATGACCAGAAGAGGAGGGAGATTTGTATATGACACTAAAATTGGATGTTTCTGAAGAAAATCTAGTTCAAAATGTCTTTGGAATTGGATTCTTTGGAGCTAGAGCAACAGCAGTAAGAGCACATTAAATTAAAATTTAAATGTCATCAAATTTGCAATTCTGTAGAAAATTCAGTTTTTGAGATGTCATTGCATCATCTGGGGGAGTTTTTAAAACACACCGCTGATGAAGAAAGTCAACAGAACACAGAGCAGACACATCGGAGAACAACACTGTAAAAAGTGTCAGGAAAAAGTGATGGAATCTGTCAACAAGCAGGGGTTAAAATAGGTTAAATAGCCTGATGCCTCACGACTGTAAAAACGAAGTGTAAAACAGCCATCGCTGTTTCATACGTCAGCAGACTAATTTGCTTATAATCTTCTTTGGATGAGGGACAAGATCAAAGCCATCATGGAAAACCCTTCTCATCCTCTCTATGGTGTGGCCCAAAGCAACAACAACTATCTTACTTTATATAGACGCTGTGGCCCCCACACACGCTTCTAGTTCATTTTGATGTAGATGAGACCTTAAGCAAATGAGAAATTACAATGTAAATAGATAGTAGAGTTTACAGTCAGATATTTTTGATAAAAATGAAAACCCCACATGGTCTAATGATACTGTGTTGCCATTTTTGTGGAATTTGATGAAAATTTGTGGGACTAGCAAGTACCGATAATTCTTTAAATATTTTTTCAAAGTTTTGAACTTTACACACTTGCTGCAGCACCACCTTGGGGAAATTCGGTTCTAGACTAGAGCGGATAGCTGTGCAAACTTTAGTTTATTTGCATGGGAAGGCAGTTTTAGTCAGAAGAAGAAGAGGAAGAAGAAGAAGAAGAAGAAGAAGAAGAAGAAGAAGAAGAAGAAGAAGAAGAAGAAAAAGAGTACAGACCAAAACAAAAGGGACTGCAGCAGAGCTGCCAAATTATATTAGCATAATTCTTAGATTTCTCTTAAAACCTATGCACACAAGAATTTGAAATCAAGCACTGAGTAATGGCCGAGTCTTACTGTTTATGCCAGGCTACTCCCACTGCATGTTTTATATGAAAAACTACATTAAATATATTTACTGTCTTTCCTATAGGTGCTGGAGAATCAGGAAAAAGCACTATCGTCAAACAGATGAAGTAAGAATCTTTGCCCTTACACCTTAACTTGTTGCCACTTTTTCTCATGCAAAATATAAACAACATGGTATAACAACAAGCTCTGTATTTCCTCAACAGAATTATCCACAAAGATGGTTACTCACTTGAAGAGTGCTTGGAGTTTATTGTCATTATCTACAGCAACACCTTGCAGTCCATCCTGGCTATTGTGAGGGCCATGACCACACTCAATATTAACTTTGGCCACCCCGACCAGCAGGTACTGTAATGAGACCAAAGACAGATTTCCACATACTCTGAGTCAGTTGATGTCAGGTTCTTACCAAACATATGTCTGTGTGTCTGTGTGTTTAGGATGATGCCAGGAAACTCATGCATCTTGCAGACACCATTGAGGAGGGCACCATGCCTAAAGAACTGTCAGACATCATTCTGCGCCTGTGGAAGGACAGCGGCATCCAGGCCTGCTTTGACAGGGCCTCCGAGTACCAGCTCAACGACTCTGCTGGATAGTACGAAACCTCTGAAACTCCCTAGAAAAGCAATCCCTGCTCTTACTCAGTAAAAAATTGACGAAGAATGAATGATACATTGATGTCTGATGAGTGCATTTCATTCTCTCTCAGCTACCTGAATGACTTGGAGAGACTGATCCAGCCAGGCTATGTGCCCACTGAGCAGGATGTGCTGCGATCAAGAGTGAAGACCACTGGTATCATTGAGACCCAGTTCTCCTTCAAGGATCTCAACTTCAGGTGAGAAAACACAAATCAGCAGTTTTCTTTGGGATGACAATGCAAATCATCAAGGGTTAGATTGCGTAACCGTGACGATGATGTTGGCACCTTCTCCATGCAGAATGTTTGATGTGGGCGGCCAGAGGTCAGAGAGGAAGAAGTGGATCCACTGCTTCGAAGGTGTGACCTGTATCATCTTCATTGCTGCTCTGAGCGCCTACGACATGGTGTTGGTGGAGGATGATGAAGTGGTAAGATATATTCCGAGCTTCTCTTATCATCTGTGATTATTCCACTTGGGCAAAACTACACTTGGTTCACGTGAGAGGTTCTTGATTTAATGAAGAAATATAAACCTTTTCCCTTTCAGAACCGAATGCACGAGAGTCTGCACTTGTTCAACAGTATCTGCAACCACCGTTACTTTGCCACCACCTCCATCGTACTCTTCCTCAACAAGAAGGATGTGTTCATTGAGAAGATCAAGAAGGCTCATCTCAGCATGTGTTTCCCTGAATACGATGGTAAGATCACAGCAGCACGTACATCACAGCAGAACTAAAGTCATCCTAAACTGCCTTTCCCCTCTAACTTGATGCGTTTTCATTAAGGTCCCAACACTTATGAGGATGCTGGCAACTACATCAAAGTCCAGTTCCTGGACCTCAACATGCGTCGTGACGTCAAGGAAATCTACTCTCACATGACCTGCGCCACAGACACAGAGAACGTCAAATTTGTGTTTGACGCCGTAACCGACATCATCATCAAAGAAAATCTGAAGGATTGCGGTCTCTTCTAAGAGCCCTGCTGAAAAATCCAATCTAGGTAAGAAAAACTGATCTGGTATGCTGATGAAAATTACATCTGCGACTGCAGATATCGTATTCTTGAGCTCTCAACCTAAATAATTCCATTTGGTACGCAAAAGTAAAACTGTAAGCTAATCAGTGTCTTTCTCTCTTTACAGGGTGTTGATCTGGCCCCGTCCCACTCCTTCTACCCCTCCTCAATTCTGTATAATACCCATTGAGGACCAAGATGAGAAACTGTCCCTCCAAACAGCAATTCTCAAACCAACGCAAAAAATCTATCTATATATATACAAAGTTATCTATTTGTTGTGTTCAAACCTGTCATAGCTTTGACCAAAGACTTCAGGTCAAGTGAGACCAGAAGAGAGCTCTTAAGTGAGAGATTTCAGTTGAGTTGAATTTTTATCAAGCTAACTTTTCTCTTGAGTCTGGAATACAATAGGAACTCTTCTTTGGAGCGCTATGCAATCTGTAGTTGAGACATTTAAGCTTCTGTCAGTGTAAAGTGCTTTCTCCTCATATTCACTAATGTGAATAGGTGTCAGACAAATGTATCATCTCTATGCTCCAGTAACTGGCCAGCGCAGCCAAGATGCGAACAAGATGGCCTCACCACCTGCATATGCACTTCAACTTCTGGTAGTTTTTAAAGAAATGGGTTGTATGTGTAGAAAAAAACATACATTGTAGAACAGTTGGAACCACAGTACAGGCAGGTAACGAAATACATTTTAAAGGGCAGATACATTAAATTTTTGCTATAGTTGGAAAGGGCCAATGTATATGATTAAACTAATTTCTATTGGTCAGTTCATTAAGTGTCAGTGTTGATGACATCATGTTGATCTGCACCACTGTCGAGGATGGTGAGGATGCTGTATACTTCAATTTCTAAAGTCTTGTAAACATGTTGACTACAGGCCTTTGAGCCAAGCACCCTGTACAGAAACAAAGCCAGTGATGTAAACCTGGATTAACTTAATCAAGCTTCTGTAGAAAACGTAGTAATTTTCCATTTTTCACAAATAAAATGCAACACAGCAACATCTTGTTCATTATTTGGTATTTATTAATTTCAGAGAATATTTTAGGATGCCTTTCTGTCATGATGAAACAGCCATGCTTAGAACGGTATAGCCTACACCTTTCATTTAGGTCAAAATATGACAACTTGATAGGAAATGGTTAAAAGGGGAATGCCAGCTAATTTCAAAATCTCACAAATGTTATTCCTATGGCCTGGAACGGTTCACACAACACTTGTGAATATGAACAACTGTCTATCAAAGCCAGACAAGAGAAGTGAGACTCAGTGTGATGCCGTGAAGATGCACAGCCTGATGCCATGCTGAGCAAGACCTCGGCTTTATGGACATGTAGGACATTAATTTAAATATGAATGAAGGTCAGCAGAACACATCTGAGTCATAAAATACAGCCATATCCCTGAATACCCCTCTGAGTGTTCAAATTCATTCTCAGTGGAGCTGTGCATGAACAAAAGATCACAGTTTAGGGGGATATGGGAACCCTTCTCCTTTCAGTCTGTATGGGACAGTAAAATGAACGTTCACAGTACATTTTGCATATGTAAATACTGAAATTCAGTGCCGCTCACCTTTAACCCCAGATAGTTCAGTTTACCATCTATCACATGAATTCCAAAGGACATCCCAGGACATTGTAGGCAACACCTTTTCAAGACAGTTGTTTATGAAAGCATTCATTGAAAAAAAAAAAAATTTCTTTATACCCTGAGTTCTTGCCACATAATAGTTATTAGGTATTATGCTGTGCAATTATGTTACGGAGAGATAGTGAATAAAGACCTCCATTTGGACTGACTCCCCCATGCACAGGAACACCTAAGACACTAATTTACAAATTTAAAAAAATGTGTGGTGTCAATCAGTGACTAAATAAGTATGACCATTTATCTATGAAGTACAGGCTGTGTACTCGCCCGCCAATGGCTCTGATTATGTATACCGGAAAAATGATTGTTGAAGACAAAGCGGTTACTTATCAACCTTATAAAAATACAATTTTATGGCTTGTTTTGACATGTCTAAAAAAATGACTATTATGCCATAATCAGTGTAAATACTGTACATACCATATGGAATGATGCCCACTGTGCATTATAAACAATGGCCCCGAAAACTCAAAAATGTCATCCACACCTAATATGCCCAATATAACAACCAGAAGTACCAAAAAAAGTGTAAGGCACTTTAAAACAGCATGTGTCATCCTGCAGCTCTCTCACATTGCCATGGCACATCTGTTCGCCCTTTGTAAGACATCAAGAAGATGGAGGCCTGAGATGCATGCATCAGTTTTCCACTGTCACATCAGAAATGCAATTATGAATGGAGTTTAACAGCCACCATGCAGGAAGCATTTAGCTTAGTCTACCAAAATTCTTGTTGCCAATGCTGTTCTTTGTTTTACTTGACAAATCTATAGCTGACAACAGCCATTTTAAAATGGGCCTGCTTAGTTTGTATGAACAATTCTGCGTAGGAGATTAAATGTGTAAGGTGAAACACATTTTAGTTTAGAGACATGAGACAATTGTTTCTACAGCTACTTGAACTCAAGGACATTTTGGGAAACCAGCCTCAGACCTACAAAAGTGCAACAGAGTTCCTAGAGGCACAATCTAAAACATGTCACGACACAAGAACGAGAGTTTTACATGATGTACATTAGCCATTATCTGTTAATGTGCAGCCCTTTTGTAAAAGCACTGATCTAGTCAAAAGAATAAACTGTAGTGAGGCACTAATCATCATGTTTACTGCGATTTGTTGAGAACTGAGCATTTTCATAGTCCATCTATTTTACATAATTTGTGAATGGATGGCACTGTTCCCATAAACACAATATTACCGCTCACAGCTCAGCTGTATCTTCAAAACACACACACACACACACACACACACAAACACATACATACACACATTCTGTCCGTGCACACAAGTGCTTGAACAGATGTTTTTTGCTTCACTTGTTCTTAGGCAAAAACACATACTACTTATAATAATCCATCCATAACCTCAATTAGTCAGCAGCTAAAATGCTGTGAAGTATGGCTCCACATACACTTACAGCAGAAAAGTTAATTTTCACCTTTGCTGAGTAAATGTTTCCCAACTGTACAGCAAGATGACACACTTTAATTCAATAATGCAAGCAATCAAACTGGTATCTCAGGTTGCCTTCAGTGTCAGAATCTTCTCTCGGGGTCCTGAGCGGCAAAACAGATGGGTAGAGGATTTGGACCAACGATGGATCCCCTCTGACCTCACTGCATCTGCACCTGAGGGAGTGTTACTGAAGACCGGGTCACACCAGTGTCATCAACTGCACTCAGAATAGTCCCACCATGTGATCAATCTGCCTCATGTAGACGCTCTTCAGTGGCAGAGCATACCGGCGCTCCTCCGGGATTCTGTCACACTTCACGATAAGAAAAAAAAGGGGGAAAAAAATGAAACTCATATAGCCAAAATACCCAGCCAAATTACAAAAAAATCTTTCATTTTTGAACAACTCTGGGAGACCAACTGGTGCTTTTCCACTGCAGGAACTGTCCACAGAATACACACACACACCCTTTAGAAGAACAGGAACCCTTACCCTGTTTCCACCAAAATAGTCTTTTTGTGTCGGGGAGTCAAGAGATCATTTGGCTATTGGAAAACTATAATAAAGTATGATACTGTAATAATAAAACTATAACAAAAGATATACTGTTTGTCTCATGTCACAACTGATCTTCTACACTTTATGTAAATGTCGTTCCCTCTTTTGAGCTCAATCTCACTTTCAAATTTATGCAAGTGCATGAGTTTGAAAGTTAAGTTTGCTGTTCTCATGTTGAGTTAAGTTAAGTTTGTTTTAGTTAAGTTTGCTGTTCTCATGTCATTGTGTAAACACAGACAAACAAGGGGCTTAGGGTATTCTCTTTGCTCCTGGAAACTTATTCCAAGAGCAAGACCCATTAACTTTATGGTGGAAAAGGGGCAAAAAGCTACATGGTACCATTGAAGTAGCCTGGGCTAAGACACTGGCCTTACATTGCTGGTGTTGTTAGGATGCCACTTGTTGGGCTCCTTCTCAGCCAGCGCTCCCTCCTCACAAGGAAACATGTCATTCCACTGTTTCTCCCTGAAGCGCCTGTCTATAGGCACAACATGGCCTTCTGTAGTGAAGATGTACTTGTTCTCAGATTTGTGCAGTGGGTTGTCCTCATCAAATAGCTGCAAAGGAAGAAAAACAATGCATGTCTGTATTACAGTGCGGACAAACCTGCTACTGCGCAAATAGTGAGTCTGATCAAATAGAGCTGCACCGTACCAGGTAAAGATACTTGCAGGTCTCACTGAGGAAGAAGCTCTCCATGCGATCCTCTTTGGACTTGTCCACAACATGGTGGAGAGTGGCATATCCACATCTGCAAATAGCACAGCTCAGCTCAGCATATGCATGTCAAAGTATCACCAGACACCCAAAAATATATGTTTGATGCATACCTGACTTTGGCATATTTTTCAAGGCTCTGGAGGATATCCATTCCAACATGCAGATAGAAAGGATTTTTGGTGGCCTGTGAAAAGAGAAGGAGTGACTGGATAGCAGTAACATTCTCACCCCGATGTTGTAATAGAAGAGATCTGTGTTGCTACCTGGTACAGCAGATAGGTCGACTCCACCAGCTCTGGCCTTAAGGGGTAGAAGAGCACATCGGGAGCCTGCAACTGCCAGTTAAATCTCTCTGGCAAAGCCCCGAAGCGCTTCCAAATGGCATAGTAGAAGGCATGCAGGCAAATGGCATTCTCCACATCACCACTCAGCACCTACGATATAAGGTGGTAGATCCTAATTTTAGATGCCCATTTGTCAAGACTTAAATGTCAGATCTCTTGCAGCTGAAAGCCCTCACACTAACCTGAAGTCCAGGAAAGAAGGCCTGAAGGGAGTCGATCCATGTGTTCATTATCTGGCCACTGAACATGTTCACATTTACGTAGAGAGGTGGGTCACCCTCCCCCTCGTTGCACGACTCTCTCCTGGAAAACAGAAAACAGGTGGGAGTTCACAAAAATGTCCCACTGCTCAATGCACCTCCGTATTTTTCGGCGAAAGCACTCCTTTTAACCTTTACTCATCCAGAGAAAGTCGACTGAGAACACTTCAGCAACGGCGTCTTTCATACGCAGTTACACACACTGACACCAGGCAGCAGCACAACACAACAACAGTCTTTTATTGCTGCAACTGAGCACGTCTGGCAGAGCTGTCGGAGCGTCCAATGCATTGTATGATCACTAGTGGCGCTATAGTACACACTAGGAAAATTTAATCCTGTATTGTTGACATAATAATGCGTTATACTGAGAAATTTTCAACGTAAATGAAACCAGTTTACAAGGAATACATTGTCTACATTTAGTTGCCTCGCTCAAGAGCAACTTGTCATGCTTTCTGAGCGGCTACAGGCAAAGGAGCTCCACATGAATGCAGATATGTTATCCAAGTAATGTTTGGATGGCAATGCCTTTCTCAGGACGACAATGCATAACTACAGTACTTGTTTAGCGCTGTATGAAAACTCAGCTCTCTCTCGGTCAGTAGTTCCAGTTCCTCTTCAGACTGAGAATCCCCTACAGAAATGTCTTTAGCTTCTCTATCCAGGTGATGCACAACCTCACATGTGACTCCCACACGCAGACATCAGCCTTCTGGTTTTGGCCACAATTACATCACACTGACCACCGTCGCACTGTATCACGTCTGTCTTGACATGACACATGAACCAGCAATTGCTCACTCGCTTTCCCCACCCACATTTTCCAGCCACTCCGGGATTGAAACTGGCAACCTACAGGTTAAAAGTCTCTGGGAAAGAGAAAGTATTTTCACACGGGCAGAGCTACAGTGCAGTGGTACACTTCACCTGTAAAACACAATATCTGTCAAATGTCTTTTGTTTTCTGTAAACTGTGGATCTGCAAAGTCTTATGAGACTGTAAACAGCAAATAAGGGCTACAACAAATAAACTTGAACTTCAAATGCAGACAAATTCTTTTAATCTAGGACTCACCCTCTCCTCAGGTGGTTCTGTATGCTCTCATAAGCTGCTTGGAACATCCTGTAGTCCTCTTTCTCTCCAAAAAGGATGTAGGACTTGAGCAAGTATTCATAGAAGGAGTCCATGCCAGCGCCCAGACCACTCTGCTTTCCAACCCACTGGCCTGTCTGGATGTTCACTACATTTCCTAAAGGTTTAATATATAGAGGTAAATTAAATTTGATTTACACTGCATAAAGCATTATAAGAACAGAGAGGAAGACAAGAAAGAACGACAGTAAGAAAGAAAGAAAGAGAGAAAGCAAGAAAGAAAACAAGAAAGAAAGAAAGAAAGATTCTATTCTCAACATTGCTCAGCTTTACTCGCCTAACAGACCGGTTTCGTTGCTCCTCAGGTTCCACAGAGCTCTGACAGCCCGTCTGGCCACCCACTCAAATGTGGAATCGCCGATCAAACGGCTCAAAATCCCAAACTCCACCAGCAGGGATCCAGCTCCCGCTGTGCAGGTCTCATTGATGCTGTCAGGTGGGACTCCAGTCTTCAGGTTCACCTACATCAAAAGGCCCAAATAAGTAAATCTGCTGAGCCATATTTCGATCATTGTGATAGGTAGAGGGTTACGTAAGGGTAAACATAGACAAAGGGGGTACTGCAATGAGTTGAACTGTCGGAATAATCTGCATATAAGCTTGGTAAAATTTCCCTGTACAAATTGAAACCAACACTTCAGCTCACCCTTGGGTAGGGAATGCCTGTGCTGGTGTTCTCAAAGGCAGGCAGCAAGCGGACGGCCAAGTCATGGGCCAAGTGCAGCAGCTCGTTGTCATAACCCTCAAGGCCCACCTTTCCAAAGGGATGTTTTGGGTCAGTCAGCAGAATGTGAGCTGAGATCAGGCTTCCCAAAATCCTTGAAAAGAAAATGTAAATATAAGACTGGGGTGCCACAAACAAACAAATCCCTTAGTGCTTTTAGTTAGACAGCTATATCTGACACTGAAAATACTTTACACATAAAAGAATTTACAATTAATTTAACCACTGGACTGGATTCAAGTGGATTACATTAGGATTTTTCTACACACAAATAATTTTTACAGTATAATTAAAAAGAAAAGCTGAAATACTTTGCTTCAATATGCAGCTCCCTTTACAATTGCACCATAAGCAGACATAAGGGGCACTCAAAGTCCTTTGAATGTCTTAAAGATGTACATCTTGACATGACTTAGGGCAGGCTATCAGGATTCCAGTGCCGTTTTCAGATATTCTTATCGATCCAACTGTATAATTCCCTTATCTATTCGTACTGTATAAACTGTCAGGAAACTACATATAAATCTAGTGCAGGTGACTTTGTTTTACTACTCAAGAAAGACATTGGTGTGTAGAACTATTCCTGTCTCAGAAACAATTTATTTTAAGTTCCAAAAATGTGATAAATGTTGGCATATATATGAGGTAAATATTGGACTTTTGGACCCACAGTGTAATTGCTTGACTCCTGAACACTGAGATTATGCTGCACAAAACAGTTTGGAGTCATTTCACGGCCTTTTTCTTGCGGAACTCAAAAGAAACAGTCTGCAGAAACTTCTGCTATTTGAAACTTTTGCATTGGTGTACACATAGAGCAAGCTGCACAGGTTACAGATGACTGTCAGATAACAGAAGCAATATTAGTACCTGATGTTAACCTCAAAAACTTGCACAGTTGAGTCTTTGTCAAAAGAAACAGTGTCTATAACCAGCCTGACAGCTCTGTGGAACTCTGTGACGTTGCCGAGCACCTGGAGAGAGACGACCGAACATCAGGGAGTATCAACAAGTCTCTTTCCTATAATCAATATGGCTTTAGTTTACTTGTGGCAAATTGTTATTGGACCTTATTATTATATTTTCCAGAGTATTAGTGTTGTATAGAGGCTGTGAGAATTTGAGCCATCTGGTCACAACTTCTTAAAAAAAGAACTTGTCAGGTACAACAAATAAATACATCTTTGTGTAAAATGTTTCAGAATCTACCTAACCACTCAAACTCAAATGTCTATCCACCTTTAAAAGTTTTTTTTTAGGTTAAGCTGCAGCTTGGCAGAGTGAGGCTACTACAGAGCAGTTTTTTGTTTTGAAAAGATGGAATGTAGTGCATTCAATTTCTCTATCTGTGTAATCTGCATTTTTAAGGTCATGGGGCACTGGAGTCTATCCCAGCTTTTACTGGGTAGAAGGAAAGGAGACACCTTATAGTCCATCACAGGGCTAACTTGTAGATAATCATATACTCACATTCGCACCTATGGGAAACAGATAATCTTTAATCTACCTGATTTGCATATCTTTGCAATGTAAAAGGAAACCCATACAAACAAAGGATGACATGAAAACTCCTCACAGAAAGGAATCAAAAACAGGTCTTTCCTGCTGTGTTATAACCACTGTGCCACTGAAGGCAGTGCAACACAATGGCAAAAGATAATATGAAGCTCACACTTTACATTCTCTGCTTTGCAAAAGCTGCTCACTAACCATAGAAAAAACATGTCAGTACTGATTGGTGCCAGTCATTTACCACAACATTCAAACTGGAGAATGCTAAGCAGAGCCTTCTGAACTTTATCTCAACTGGAGCTCTATGAAAGTAAGGCAAGTTTCAGGTGAATGCAGCAGCACTCAGGCAACAACATACCAGATACAGTATTATCACTATGATGTGACTCTATGTGTTGCAATAGAAAAGTTGCATTGTAATTCAATAATTCATTCATTTATTAATATTTTTTTCTTTCCTCCTTTTTTTTTGCATTATAAATCTGAAAAACAATATCACTGGAGAGAATAAAATGTCAAAATCCAGTATAAGAATGGTTAAAAGGCCTGGAATCAATTACACACTAAATTTCAAGATGTATTGGAATCTCGGATTCCACAAGGGTTGCAGTCTATCTGAATAAGAAAAATTTAGACAATCTGTTTTTAAAGCAGCACCAAGTGTCACTGAAATAGTAATAATATTGCATAGATAGGTTATGATCACATGCAAGGTGCAGAAAAAGCACCATGTGGATTCATATTTGATGCCACATTCATGTAGCGACACAACAATGGCACAAACTGACAACTGCATAGCTCTTTTACAAGTTCATATTTTTGGTGTATAATTTCTTAGTCTGTTACAGGGCTTTATTTGTAATTTGGATGTAGAAAGGAATGAGGAAAGAACGTTTTAATGTCAACACAAGCTGCTAAATTTTAATGCTTAAATATCAGCACCTAATTTGACAATTTAAATTTGTTAAATTCTCACATGTTCTTGAATAGATGGACTTGTAGATGGAAACTAAGTTTTTTGCAACCTTTGTAACCAATCATAATAATGACATCTGTGTCTGTCTAAGTGTCTGATGCTGAGTTGCTGAGCCAAGTAAATCTACACCTTTCCAAACACGTTATGACTGAGCATATGGTCAATTACTTGTTTAGTTTTCCCATTTTTTTTTTTTTTGGCTCCTCTTTGCCAAGAGCAGTAATTATTCTGAGACATGCGGTATAAGATAAAAGACACAGAAACTGAGTGTAAGGGAGCTTACCAGTAAGGTGTCTAAGGTGTCAATTAGTGTCAAGGAATAGTTCCCCAAGACATCGTTTATGTTGATGTTTGACCTGAAATGACAGTAGTGAAACAGACTTAGTGGTGACTAGACCATGCAACAGAGGAGAATGAATGACAGAGATTTTTTTTTTTAATTTCACAGCCATGCGGGATTGCACTGTACTGTCCAGAAATCTGGATAGTACAGGACTAAACTCTTATCTACATTGCAGGGGATTAACAAAACAATAGAAACACAACAAGAAAAAGGGCCTTTAAGTCTTCCAATCACCACTTTTATGAGTTTTCAAAATAATGTGAGACAATTAACAGGTGCACCCCACAGTGATAACATTTTTCCGTCATGGTGTTTCCATTTTCCAAAATGCTAATTACCCCATTTACACTGAGTGGTAGTTAAATGCCTTCAGCAAGCTCTTTGATCATCAGATCTTAACATTTTTGAAATGTTGAGGAGAATCTAAAACACATAATGCAAAGCAGATTTTGATACAACAGATTTCCAGATGTCTGGACCTCAGTTTGATAACTACTATCCAATGTTTTGGCGCCTGAACCGAAGTCACTACTGAGCAGCGGGAAAACATGAGTTAATTTGTTTATAAACTGCTCCTGTCACACATGTAAATAACCCTAGCCGCAGAGGACTGTTAAAGTGTAAAATAGCTGGGCTCAGTCTGCCCGACCAGCAGTATGTATTACACAGTGAGATGAGGCCAGCAGGTGCCTGTCAGGTATTTTGGGTGGCTCTGAATGACTCACGGGTTAAGGACGTCTGGTCCCCTCCCTTCGCAGTCAATGGGATTCAGCTCGTCGTCAGGGAAGGCATATTTCATGTAATTGTCATATCCAAAATAGAACATTTCTTTGGCCATGTCCTTCATTTTTGCTTTCAGTGAGTCCGGGAAGGAGCTGTATCTCCTGACGTACTCGTCCTTGTTGCCATCAAAGAGGCTGAGGTAGGACCTGTGGGGGGACCGCTCTCCAACCTTTGAACAGGCGGTCCGCGGCTCTTCATACTTACGACCATGTGTTCGTTGAGCCCAAGAATTAGCCTTGGACTCGGCTTCTTTGTCTTCCTTAAATAACGCTAAGTCTAATTTGTGCAAATTGAAATTGAGATGGAAGTTGAACCCCCAGCTAACGTTAGGTCCCAGTCCAAAAGCTAGCCACAAGACACAGCTGAGAGAGAGTCTTAGTACGACCAGACCAACTACTATTGACCTCCATTGCATCTTTGCCTCGGTTCGGTCTTAAAACGCATAATTTAGTTCCACAATTACTCTTCGAGGGGGTTAAAGAGTATAAAATCTGCTTTTTGTGAGGTTAAATTAAAGGCTCAGAAGCTGACTGAGCGACAGATGTTACAGCCTCACACGCTTCCTGTCAACAAACCAGCCCCTCCCAGACGTCGAGGTGTGATTGGCTCTTCCGTCGTGTCGTCATCTAAGAGAAAGCAGGATCATTCAGTGATTGGTCGCAAGTATGTCAATCTTGTGATTACGTTTCATGTGAGTATCGTGGCATTCCTGACGTTGGTGGAGTAGTTTAACTTGTACGCCAATAGAAAACGGCCACAAATATGAAACTTTAAGAGCTCAAAACGCAAGGGCGGCTGGATTTGCCTATTTTTTTTTTTTAATCAGTGAGGATACTTACTAATCTTAAGGTTTTAAAAGCTTCCAGTTAAGCGGAAATACAGATCTGCAGAAGTAGAAGTATTACCAAACTTCCCCTTCTGTGAACTGAGCGCAACAACAGCACTGTGCAAATAAATCTTTTTTTATATATTCAAATTAATCAACCTTTCTGTATCAAAGTTACACCCCTCTAAGTCTGTTACAAATACAGAAATATGTAAAAAATTGGTGCCAGTCTGTATAAAAATAATAGTCATGTGAGTATCATTCTTTTTCATTCATTCTGTTTGCAGAAATACAAATAACAGTACAATATGTAACTTAAAAAGCATGCCTTTTTATTTCTGGAGTACGTTCTGAGTGGTGTTTCTTACTCTGCTCAGGTAGGCACACCTTGCGTGCTGCTTTGCTTCAGAGGTGAGAGATATTGCACAAGGCACTTTAAATCCTGCCACACTCCCAGCTTAGAGGCAGCACAAAGGACATCGTTCCACTGTGGCTAATTACAAACAATAGGCCAATATGAACCAAACAGCCCACTACAGCTTTACCTTTAGTACATTCAAACTTTAAATAGAATCATATATTCATACACTCACATCTCACATCAGTAAAAATCATACCAGCTTGATATTTGTACATACCTGCTTAGCTCTTTTAATGCAGTCTTTACTAAAATAACAGAAATGTCCTTGAAAGAGACCCTCTGATTTGGCAAAGGATGACTTGTAACCAAAGTTGCAATCTTGCAGCAGAGCATGACAGAGATGGGGGAAGTCCACATGTCCACATAAACCTTTACCTAGTATTATATTTGACTGTGTGAGGAACATTTCTCATTATCTAACAGGCCTGTGTGACAGACTAAGCCAGCCTTCCTGAGGGTTTTGTTGTATACCCAAGACTAGTGTTATAAAATCACTGGGTATGATCAACTGGGTAATGCCTGGAAAGTAGATCAGAAATTAGGTTCTTACTCCAAGCTCAAGATGAGCTTTAGAGGGGTACATAATGCCAATTACATGATTCCTTAAGTTTGGTTTCACGATTTACATCTTTTAGTAGTGCATTCTCAGGGTTTGTGAAAGAAACACGAGGCGAAGGTTAAAAAAAAAATAAGAAAAAGAAAAGAAAATTAGGGTGAGACGAGCCAAACAGTGCAGCATGTGAGTTGGAGAGACAACTGTACATCATCAGAGAGTGATGAGGGTGTGGCATGACAGTAACATGGCAGACACAGTTGGGAGACCATTCCTGCATTTTTCAGCTTCTCCGTGATTTTGAGTGCTGGATGAGCCACTGAAGTGTGATATCTAGGATTAAAAAAAAAGAAGTATGAGAATCGGTTCAGGCATTTATAATTCAGTAACAACTTTTATTTGGATGTATATTCTGATAGAATAAAAGTGAATAAACAAATCCTCTACTGTAACTCACCAATGTTGTCTTTCTCTTTGCAGGAAATAGAGTAGCAGCAGATCTCTCTGTCTTGAATAGCTGCCAGGTTCCTATGAAAGGATGTATATGGGTATACAAACAAATTAATATGAAGAATGTGCATCTCAATCAATCATCAATCTCATCCTCTTGCTAATTTTGTGGGATACAATTAAGGGGCTGACCACAACTGTCAGCACAAATATCCACCGGAAGGAGCTAATTCCTTTCAATACAGAGGAACTATTTATGTATATCCAAAGCTCCCACAAAAGAAAGAGGTCATGATACATTATGATTTGTTTCAGCAGATGTGAGATGAAAAAGGAAGATCTGTTTGCGGTACAAATGATTTGAACAATCAGTAGTTGAAGATTCACTCAAAACTCACATATACAATACTTTCACATTTTTAACCCCCTTAACTTTTTCACATTTTGTGGTAAAAATGTGAAAATCAAGATGGACTAAATTGCTCCTTTTTTTTCTTTTTTCTTTTTTTTTTTAATAAACCATCTAGTCACATTAACCACTGATGTCACAGTGGCTTTTTATACTTCCTTGTGCAGTGATACTCCATATCAAGTTAAAGCATATCCAAATTCCTTTAAATATCCTTGAGATGTCTCTATAACTTGACTGGAGTCCACCTGTGAAACTAAACTACCAATAAAGTCCCAGGAACTGTCTGCAGAATTTAGACACAGGCTATAAGGAGTCATAAATCTGTTGGAGGTGTATGAAACTATTGTTAGGAGTGTTATGAGATTTCAGCAGTGTAATCTTGCTGGAAGAGATGTATAGTGTATTATGAATATGGACTTTAAGGCGGAGTGGACTAAAGGCCTACAAATTGTTCCATACTCACATTTTCTCAATGAGCTGTTTTTCATCTAGGGCACTGGGGAGATCCCTTTTGTTACCAAGCACCAAAACCTGAAAACGCATAACAATTAAATGTAGCAGAGCAAAGACATCTGCAAGTCCAGCAATTAATCACGGGTAGAACCCAGAAACATTTCGGTGTAGAAAACCTCAAAATAGCACAAACTGTTAAGTCAATTTGAAAGGGGAACACTTACAGGAATTCCTTGCAACTGAGGTTTGTCTAATAAATTATGAAGCTCGTTTCTTGATGCCTCCACTTTTTCTCGATCCGCTGCATCAACCATGTATCTACAGAATGAGCAACATTATGAAATGTTGAGAACTGTCAAGAGTAGAGTGATTTGCAAGCATCTACAGGATATCCACTTTAGGGTTCAGTGCTGGTTTTCTGTAACTTAAAGCTGCATTCACTAAGACTGAAATGCGGACCACATAGAATCAACCATGATACGAGCAGGTTGAATATCGACATAATTTTGAAGCACGTTTGCAAGATTCTTTACAAGTTTACTGGACCAGAAAATTCTGTCCATATTCAATGGTTGATTCTTCATGGTATGCACTCTCTCCTTAATGAATGTAACTTTGAATGTCAGGTTTTTCAGACCAATCTGAAATGCTGCCCTTAGACAAAGAACCAAATATTAGATACTCACACAATTGCGTTAACTCCCCGGCAGTAACGCTCCCACATGCTCCTGAACCTTGGCTGCCCTCCTATATCCCAGATCTAGAGAATTAAAGGCATATCATCACATAATGGGAAAATGTGCCGTTTCAAATCTCACAACATTGCAATTATTGCCTCCTTTAAAAGCAAATGTTTTGGTGTCATTGGACAAATTGGACAGACTAGTGACAGGGATGCTGTGACAGCTGGAAAAGGATGTACATATCTACCTTGATGGTGACGTTTCCTTTAGTGACCTTCCTCATATTGAACCCGACTGTGGGGATCATGTCTTCACTGAACTGCCCAGACTGAAACAAAAGATAAAAGTCAAAGTAAATCTTTCTGAACTGAATAACTTTTGATTGCTGAAAATATGACTTAATTTGATGCAAAGTCAGAGTGCATATCTATGTATGCAATGACACAATGAGGCCTAAAATATAATGTAGAGGCTACTACAAATGTTTTAAAACATCCATACTACAATATAGAACATAATGAATGCTCATAAAGTGGAAAACTGAGAATAACCTTAAGTTTAGCAGTGGAATTGATGACTTAAATGTATCATACATACAGTACATATAACAATGTCAATCAGCTTCTAGTGAGAGAGGAGATGGAGTTACAAAATTATGGATAGATAGATAGATAAATGGATGTGCGCTTCTTAATACAAACTGAGCTGCTCTACATGAAAAGCATTTTGGTATAAGTGGCATTTCCCTGCTCCAAAACTCAAAGTTGTTCATCTCCCTTCTTCCTGTCTCTCTTTTGAGAAACCCAAGCGTATGTCTGCATTGTCTGGTGTACACTTCTCCCAGCACATGACTCGGCTCAGTCACCTGACAAAGCTAAGTGGAAATGAGTGCAGAGGTCTTATGACTGAAGACAGGAGGCACCACCCCCACCACAGCCAGCTCACTCATTCAAAGATCTTTGTCAATAGCTGGTGTGGTGCCCTTTCACTGCTTCACCGTGGAGGGCTGGTGAGGCCAACTCCCTCCTCAGGCACCTGTTCAGGTACCAGACGCCCAGGGCACCCTGTGCACCGAAAACCTGTTTGGCAAACACTGGAATTTCCTGTAAAGAGGCTATGTTATTTTCTCCTAAACATCAGGCACAATCAAAGCTCCACTGGAGGTTTGCATTTCGGCCGGTGATTAGGACAAACAACACTTTCTTTTTACAATACGACAGTCAAAAATCTGGCACATCTTTTACATCCAGGGACCTTCCACTTTACTGCACTGATAAAAGTTTAGTTACTGGCTTGAGATTAGCTTATGGAGACTGTTCCACCAGGGTATCCACATTTGAAAATCCTTGCAATGTAGCAAAACAGCTGCATGGGAAAAATGTCTTGCTAACTGTAACTGAGAGGGGGGGAAAAAACATCCTCGGTCACACCACAGAAGGTGACGTTCCTCTGTGTTCCACTGACACAATTTGCATGCAAAACAATCCACAATGTAGCATGATGGTACAAGTGATATCTGATGCTTAGAACAGATATTGTGTGTAGCTAATTTACATTGTTTCCTGATTACAGAGTAGCTAGCTCCACATAAGTGAATAATGTTTCGAAACTCATAACATGATCATGCTTTATCTTGATGTGCTCAACAGGGTTCTGACTTGTTTCCTTTTTCAAACTTCCAGGCCAAAGTGTCCAGATTATTTCCCCATCTAAGATTCTGGTAAACATATAAATAGGGATAGGGCAGTATCAAAACTGAGATAAATGAGATACATAAAGAAAAATGAATCACAATATTAGATCTATTTTTTCTGTGCTTGTAATCATGGACGAGATAGATTTCCCATCACAAACTCTCTGTCAAAATTATATTACTTGCACTTTGTAATGACAACTTTTTAAATTGTTTACATTCTAGCAAACCAATGCCACTGCTAGAAAGTTGTGTGGCTCTTTTATTAACATTTATTCTAGTGTATTATGGTTGCATTGACTTGTATCATAAAATAAATATATATTTGTACTGCTACATACCAGTTTATATATGTTGTAAAACAAAACTAACAACAAAACTATTTACTGAGTGCCCTTGTTACTCAATAGCACAGCATTTACTGATGAATCATGTTTCAGTTTCATAAACGCATAGCGATAGAAAGTGTGAATGACCCTGAGTCTAATCAAATCAAATAATTTCTTCCACTCATAGCAAAACCAAAGAGGGAAAGGATTATGGAAATGAGTCAGTCATCGCTCCATCATAAAAATGTGGAAAGGAGCCTTTTCTAACTCATAATAAAGTATGTAGTCTATATACAACACACGTCTGGGATACTTTAATCTGTTCTCTCATGATTTGCCTTTTCAGACCAAGATTGTTTAGGACTTTCTAGACTTGCACAAAAACCTTGGTGGAGGGAACCAGTGATATTCTCAAAGCATTTCACATGAAATTAGCCACCTGCATTCAAGGTGTCAACATCTCCAGAACAGACCGCTAACAATGGATGTCCTCTTCAACTCTTAGGTACTGCAGGCACCTGTTTAATAGCCAGCAGTGATGGGCTGTTGGGCAGCTCATCAGTGTAAATATGTCTATGTGTGGCCCTGCCTGTGCAGATAATCAAGACTTACATCAGGTAGTTGTTGTAGTGGTTAACACGTTTTCAGTGAACTTCCTGACAGCTCACACCACCTGACAGCTCTGAATCTTAATGTTTCCATGAACTGATTCCATAGGCCTGAGGTGGTTAGATCTAAGCCACGACTGAGCAACTATCTGTATGCTGACTTTATGTTTGGCATGCTAACACATTATCACCTAGTCATCAAGGAATAACAAAACATTAGGTAGCTCAAGCTAACTTGTTGACATAATATCAACAACCTGCCACGCTTTCAGGTTTGCGTTAATGGGTCTGGTGTCCCAAAAGAGTAACGACACACTGTCCAATGACCAGACCAGGAAATCGGACAGTCAAGCACAAGGCTAACGTTATCCTATTATTAAAGCTAATGGCGTTAGCATTACCCTAGCTAGCTAGCTAGGCAGTGTCTGAGGACTTACAGCGATCACGTTAACAAATGTTGTTTTTCCTGAGTACTGGAGGCCGACTAGCGTCAGCTCCATCTCCTCTTTCCAAAACAGAGACTTGAACCAGTCCAAAAGCCGGTTTATGAGAGCCAGCATCTTGAGGTTGGTGGGCACACTCAACTTCGTTGTGTCTGTTTCTCCCTGTCAGAGCTGTGGCGTTTTCCAGCGGTGAAGGGAAGTGTGGGACTCAGCCAGCTGTCATATGATCAATACGAAAAAATGTGTGCGACAACGCCCCCTCTGGCACATGGCAGAAATGCACGCAGTTTCACAAGCCATAAGACAACTGCACAGGGACTGGCACAGTATCAGATGACAATAGCATTACACCCATTCCGTTTGAAAGGGCTTGGTAAATCTAAAAAACAAAGATGCAGATTTGCACATCTTGCAAACTCTCTCGCACTGCCTTGTAAATTTATAAATCTGCAAAATGTAAACATCTGTGCTTAAATGTGTAAATCTGGCTGTTGTCATTATGATGAGTATTTTATATTAAATAGAATACTGTAGTTACAGTAGTTATTATTATCATTACTGTATTATTGTTGTTATGATTATGATTATGAATATGATTATTATTAGTGGTAGTAGTTGTAGTAGTAGTAGTAGAAGTAGTAGTAATAGTAGTACTAGGAGTAGGAGGGGGAGGAGGAGGGGTGCTGTCTTTGCTGTTGTGGGGAGTAATAGCAATAGCAGTTGCCACTACAATGACCTAGTTTTCCCAGGAACATTAAAGCTAGTGTCTTATCTCAGAGTTCTCATATCTTAGATACAAAATAAACAGAGTGCTCATTTATTATACTTTGTTAACTGTTAAGTAATCTTCCCAAACCCCATTTCAAGATATATTAAGTCATAAATAAATTGACACCACCAGAAATAGCTGTATTACAAATGCATGTCTCACAGAGATAGATAGTTTTGTTATTGTGAATTTGTGACTTCTGTAAAATTTGGGGTGCACTATGCACCTAGCAGGTGCCAAGAGTAATCAGGTTCCAACTATGTAAAAATTCTGATAAGAATATGAAGCATCACAAGTCGTGAATTTCAGAAATAAGTCTATTTGAAATTTCTCAATATAACCAGTTTAGTACAAAATAAAAATGATGGTCCACATAATATGTAATTTAAAACTATATATTTCAAACACTATTTACAAGGGCCTGTTCACATTCAGCAATATAGTAATAGCACAAAGAGTTTGTAACAGTGCTGCAATAACACAATATAATAGCATTTTCGACACACAATAAAAAATTTAACTTTCAGGTATATTTCACTATGAATACTTCTTCATCACTGAAACAAGCTTATATATTACTGAAACACTATTGTCATATGCTAAAAACATGCAAACATGGAACTGCAACAGTGTAACCTCATAATAAATTATCCAGAGCTTAATACAGAGATGTCCTTTCAGAACTGAGATAACAGCTTCCAGTGCATAAAACACTTAAGTTCCCACGTGTATTCAGACCATCAATTTCAACCTTCAGCATAAACCCGCTATGTGCTTGAATGTTGTGTTGTCACTGTTTTACACACCACTAACAAAATACTACAATTTAACAACAGTTTAACAATTTTAAATACATGGAAAGACACGAGAAAAAAAAAGTTTGCTGGGGGGAAAAAAAAGCATCTGATTTTCCTCTATTAACCATGACAGACAAAAGTGGTGGTGGTACTGAGCAAAATGTGCTCTACTTGACCTTACTGACACAGCATCAGTTGTAGTTTATGAGACTGAGGATGGCATTTTTGTTTCAAACAGCAGAGAGCTGTTCCAGCAGCATAACACTCGCTTTGTCCTTAGGCTCATCCTGGAGAACAGGCTGGTTCCCGGTCTCCTCCTTTGACAGGTGAAATTCACTTGTGTTGGGACAAATCACTGAGGCGTTGGCAGCACGGAGTGGAGAGAGTGATAATACAACAATCATCAATACCAGCAGAAATCAGTAGTACCACAAGTGTCCACAGCAGCATATCATGTTCAGTATTAAGTATAATGATCTCTTGCTGTTACTGATTAATCACCAAATGATTTCTTGAAATCGTGTCTGTGCTTTAGTATGTGAGATTTACATGTGGGAATGAGCGCAGTCAATATCAGAACATTTGTTGCAGTTATACATTTCAGCACGATAAGCCACACTCACCTGCTCGGTGCTTCTTGCGTTTCTTCGTGCAGGCATAAAAGAGGAATGCAAAGAGGGCAAAGGAAATGAAAAGAATGCCGACGCCAACAATAATCTGGATGGAATCCCCACTGTTTTGCATCCCTGGTTTTGATGGGGAAAAAAATCAAGTCGCTGTCAAGTCGGTGTGTATGCAACATCTGTCACTCAATTAAACTGTTAAATGCACACATACCATGTACGCCACAAATCGAGTTGTGGGTTTTGTTCCCTGCAAAAAATGTAACAAGTCCATTTGTACTGCACCTGTTGACCAAAGGCAATTTGTTTAGTTGATTGTGACGCATCAGAGAGAATTCCAATCAATTCCATTCCATCCTAGAATTTGACCTTTTTTGAACTTACTGTGTCAATGGCCTGCAGTTACCCGTATTTGTGTCAAAATATGTATTATCAGGGCATTCCTCACAATTATATGAATACTCTCTGACACCTACAACGAAAGAAGTGGCTTCTGGTTAGCAGTATAGATATCACGTAGATGTAAATACAGTATATTACCACTCATCAATGTAACAATATAAATTTACATTAAAATAAAACTGAATTTCTTATATAGATAGATAGATATTTGTATGTTTTTAGTTACCCAGCTTGACACCAACATAAACATACATAAAACTGTGTACATAAACCAAGTAATGCTTAACTACTATCATATCTTGTTTTCATTTATATCACACGGATGTATTGACTTACCTGTCCTCGTCAGTTTCCCACTTTTACATTTTATTTCCACTTCACATTTTGAACAGAGATGGTTGGAGCACAGGAAACCCGGGCGACAAGAACATTTTGCATCTGTGGTTGCAGTACACTTCCTTACATTATCTACCAGAAGACAAGAAATCAACCACAGCACAAAGACTGAAGACACGCTCATTGAAGCTGAAGTTGTTTAGAAAAAAAAAAAAGGAAAAAAAAAAGACATTTCATAGCCTATAGGTCTATTCTACTAAACATACAGTTGTTCCTGTGTTGTTGTTCTCGCCACTTTGGTATGGAGCACCAAAGGCCAGGGCTGCATTATTTTCACGATCAAACTTGCAATCATTATTTTGAGTCTTACCATGTTGACATGTGTCACAGCTCTCACAGCTCTCAAAGATGTTATATCCCTCTGAGAAGAAGCCCTCTTCACAGGGACTACAGACAGTCGCCCGCTCCTGTGAGCAGTACTCCTTTACATATGTCCCTTCAAAACAACACAAAACAAAACAACAAAATAAATAAATAATAAAAGAAAGAAACAATTACTCACAACAATTACTATCAGAAATAGGAGAAATGTCACATTACCTGAGATGTAACCTCTAATTTTCAAATTTGATGAATAATCAAATCAAATGATTTGACTGACAAGCAGTTGTTCAAATACAAGTTTTACCTGGAGGACAGAAATCACAACATCTTCCATCTATATCAGTTTGCCTATCTTTGCAGTCCACAGCAAAGCCCGCAGCGCAGGCATTCAATAGACATATAACTGCCAGGTAAGGACTGAGAGAGATCATTGTGGCCAGTGTTCATCTCGGCCAAACGGTTTTTATTTTGCTTCCGTGCTGACGTCAGATGCCTGCGCGTGGTTAGTCTGTAAAAGAGCAAAGCATGATGAGAGTAATTAAGGAAGTGAAAGACCACTAGCTGCTACTAGAAAGCATTGTATGTTTCATGAAAGAAAAACCTGTGAAAAAATTGTTTTCATTTTCTTTTGTTTAATTTCCATTCGTAAAAGCATACTATATGTTGTGACTTGATTTTCGTGTCACACAGCATTGATAAAATAGCATCTCAAGCCTCCTAATGAATGAAATAGATCTCCCCTCTCCCTTCTCTTCGAATGGTAATCAAGCCGGGATGTTTGCCTGACTTATGTTAATATATAAAGCACCTTTAGTGATGCATTATGATGGTTTCTCTACAACTAAATACTTCTTAGATGCTATAGCCAAGCACTTCCATTCAACGCAAATTCAAAGACAATGAGCAGAATTATGCATCATCAAAAATAATGCAATTATAAACATTAATGTTGTATGCAATGCTTGGTTCCAAGCATGGTAATAAAATAAACAATGTGATGGCAAAATAGGGAGAGTCTTACATCAATTCAATTCATTATATCCACTGTTGAAAAGAATCAGGATGAGTCAGAAGTTGCAGCGATACCCCCAGCTGACATTCACACCCATTTAAATCTTAAATTTGTTGGTGTCACCTTTAACTCTACTATACCACAAAGACATTCCCTCTCCCCCTCATGTTGTCTCTCATGCACACACACACACACACACACACACACACACACACACACACAGTGGTCCCCATGTCTGCAGCTCTTGCAGGATGAGATGTAACAAATAACTTGTACATAATTTCTAATAAAACCAGCAACCCTCATGGTATGTTCACTCAGCAAACATATACCAATGTGCAGTTTGAAAGACACCTAAATGACTATAGACACATTGGTTAAAATTAGGCTCACTGGGTTTAAAAATAAATGTTCAAGACAAAAATAAAGCCTTATCTCGTGCATATGGACTTATTGATATTTGCAGCTTTTTATGTATTGTTTAAATATATAATAATCTATTTTCTGCTTGGCCACTAGGTTATACATTTAACCAATTGAAAAAAAAATCCTGGGCTTTATGAGAACTGAAGTATAGACGTGATGGTGCAATGACGTCTAGTGCTCAGTGGGTGAAATACTGGTGAAAGATGAATTTCCCTTGACAGGCGTACTCTAGAGTGGATTTGCACGCACCCACTCTTACGCCCACACACAGTGTTTACGTCTTTTGTGCTCTCACGTACTGTAGCTTAACCTTCAACAGGCTGACGTTACAGTGGTGGCACTGAGTGGTTTGCAGTAAAATAGATAGTAAAGTGGTCACACCAGATACATGCCACATGCCACACACTCAGAGTTCAAGATGTCTCTTCTTTTCATTACAGGACCAGTTGGAAAAGTTGCTTTAGTAAGTACTGTGAATGGTTTATGTCACAGATTCTGCAGAGCTTAATATTTAAATTGCCTACCACAGAAATAAAATGTCACTGGGAATGTACAGGTGTTATATGTCCCTCACCATCAAATAACTGCTTGGAATATACAAGAATGAATATTTAAAGATCAGGACAGTCATGACAATTGCCCAAAGTTAATATAGTCAAAACAAAACCACAGTTGTGAGAGAAGTATAGTTTACAGTATAACCAACCTCCAGTCTCTTTTAATTACAAATCTAATGTAGAAATGCATCTTTTCTTAATATGAGTGGATATGATGTTTATTATTTATTCTTGGTATTTGATTTTTTTTTTTATCATATACTGAGCAAAACAGTTGTACTTGGAAAAGGCTTTTTCTGCAGAACTCCCCATCAGGTTTTGGTTAGTGTATGAGTATTTCTTTGAAACTACAGCTTGACTTCCTGGATCACTGACCATGCACACCGTTTTACAAGAGCAGCGTAGCTGCAGAGCACACATTTGACTGTTTTTGAAAGTGCACAGGTGTGCACTCTTGTCGACAAAGTGTCTCCTGCATGTGAGGTGAGAAAACACTGGGATTATTATATGCTAAGATTTGCAGAATACTTGGTTGATACAAAGGCAGAGCTGAAAGTAGAGTCCGGCTGTTAAATTGGCTGATTGATAAATAAATAAATAAATAAAAATAATTTGTAACAGCAAGATTTATAGGATATTTTTTGCAAATTTAGAAGCCCCAAAACAACAATAGATGGTAAAAATGAGTCAAATGTGATATGCCTGATGAGTCAAACTGCTGGTTTTACTAATGATCACTGCATCATTGCAATGACAGTCAGTTTTGCCAGTCTTAAACTTTACCAACCCTATCAACCCTATAATCTGATTCTATCTGGTTTCTAGTGTCATACTGGCACTTGTTCACACTTTTCACACCATGCCTTTAAAAACTGGGCACAGACGGTTACTACTTCTTGTTGTTCTACCTGGCAATCAAGTGACAGAGGCCACAGTCACATGCCATTTGAAAGATGTATTGAAAGATGTACATGCACACCATTTTTTTCCCTATATCAAATGACAGTCAAGATGTAAAGATCAGACCCAAAATCTCAGCTCATCCACATGACCTTTCTTGCAGCTATGGTGTGTTGTTGCTATTCAAACAAATCAGCTGCAGAGGTTCAGTATGAAGCAGAGGTGACAACATGTAAACAGAGTAACCACACCAATCTGTAACTATGGAGACAAATCATATAGATCTTTTACCTGTGTGACCTGGCCATTAACATAAGATGTCATGTGTTATAGTTTATGCACATTACTCTAACAACAAGGGATAAGCTCTGATGACATCTGTAACATCACAACATCAGATAGAAGATAGCCACTTGACTGGCTTGAGGCAAATTTAAAATTCATGCTGACTAGATTTGTCTTGTTTTTGCTACTTGCTATGGCTGCAACATAAGGAGTATGAATCAGACTAAGAAGTAAAAGGGGATTTTTCTTTGGTGAGCACTGTGTTGATAATGAATCAATAATCTGATAGTAATAAGTCAGATGGGTTGATTAGGCAGTGAAATGAAGGGAAGGGTGTCTTAAGCATTATGGAAAAGAACAGATGATTTAACTGAAACTGATGACAGTGACTTGCCAAGTGGTCTTTCGTACAATTTTGGTTAGTAAAATATAGTCAAAAAATAACTAAGGCTTCAAGTCATGAAACAAATATTTTATTGAATTATAAACATAATCAACTCACAATAAGATCTGTATGGACAAACCACCACCAGCTAGCCTAGATTTGTTTTCTGTCATTTAGAAATAAGCAAAGTGAACTCTTCTTTTCCACTAGATGGCCCTGTCATGCAGCAATAGACTGACACCAACCACTCAGAACCACACTGCATGTTTTATTAGTGATAAAAGGACATATGATCTAATAAGCATGTGAGTGCTTTGTTAGTGGGAAACAACCTAAACAAAATCAGGCAGAACATGCTCTCATAACTCCTCTGACAGTTCCGAATTGGGGAAAATCTCAAATGAAGTATGAAGAACATGAAACAGCTTCACATCTGAAACCCTCATATTTCCATAGGCTGAGCTGAAAACATGAGAGGATCTCTTAGTGGGGAAAAGAGGCACAGTTTACTCCACAAGGGGAAATACCAGAACCCTACATCTGAAAGCTTTTTTTACCCATAACAGTTCTGAAATGAAAACTGTCTCCAGTGGAACACAGTTGAACACACAAACAAAATGTCTCTCTCTCATACACACACACACACAGACACACACACACACAAACTAAGATTCCATCTGCAGATTATGACATAAAAAGATACAAAACAAAATGTCATACATGGTTTTCCAACAAATCAAAGGATTTTCAGTCAGTAGTATTGTTTTTATAGCTACTATAGCCTACTTTTTTTTCTCTCAGAAGCATGTCAGTTTCCTATTTAAAAAAAAACACATCACATTTTCTGGATACAAAAGCAAAAAAATAAAAAATACAGAAAGAAAATTGATAGGAAAGACAAAAAAAAATCAAAGTTATAATACATGCATTTCAAAGTCAATAGGTGTTTACTCTATTTAAATATCAACATGAACAGTGGGAAATCTTTGAGGCATTTTTAGTGGCATGTTTTCATACAATTTCTCTCATAAATCAATAATTAACAAGCCTGCTGATGCAGAAACTACAAATGATCTTCTCAACTTGGAAAGGTATACATCTTATATAGGTATACATCAAATAGGTGAGTTAATACATCTGACATTATTCATATGATGACGATCAAATCTAAAATTCACAGAATTAGAAGATTCATGTCAGCGACATATCAGGGATTCTGTTTGACCAGGGAGGAGAGACTATTATCACCACTTTCTTCAACTGGCCTGCGGCACTCTGAGTCCTGTGCTGGAAACAAACAAACAAAGTAAGAATACAAACACAGGCGTTTTTGCCATACAGAAAGACAGCAAGCACATTTGGCATTTGGCAGAATGGCGAGTGAGAGGGTGTAGGAACACGGTGTGGTGCTGCACCGTGTCTCATCGAATGGAAAGAACAGCAGAAGGAACACAAATCCTGATTTCTACTAAACAGACATGCACAGCAATGTTGAGACTGTCACTAGTTCTGCTGTCTTTCACTATAGCACGGAGCCCGATTTTCAGATGGAAACATGACAGTGTAATATCACATTCATGATATTCCTGTGACATACCTTTTAATGGAGTCTTCTCATAGCTCTTGATGCAAGGAATGATATTCAGTTTACAGGTCACAGCCGCCAGTATCAGCAGTCCAACAATTCCGAACACAAGAAGGACATGCACACCTGCAGAATAGAGAGAGCAGTGGGTCATTTAATGTCATTTCAGGTTCTCTCATGAAGTCCAGGAGGATTTCAGAATGCTTACCAGTGTTGCTGCTCTCTGGGTTTGGGGTGAAAGGCTGCTTTGGGGCCTCTGAGGTGATTTCACGGAGCAGAATAGATTTGGTGGTGCTACTCAGAAGGGATTCCTGGGTTTGGGTCTTCACGTCTGGAACACTGGGCATGTAGTGTGTACTTGGAGAGGTGTTTTTATTTGGCGAGGGGCGCACGGTGATGGGACTGCTGCTTGACTCCTCGTTACAGATGACATCTAAGGTCTTGCTGCCGCTGACTTTAACTCCTGTTTTGCATCTAGGGTTGAAGATAAAAGAACAGAGAGCGAAAGCTGTAAAGTGGTGGTGTGGTGTAACCAGTGTATATTCTATAATCTATATATAGCATCATAATACAGTACAATATGGTGGACATACTCTTTCCATTTAACACAGCGCGAGTTGACCTTGTTGTTGAAAAATCCAGGTTCACATGGACGACATTCTTGGAAGTTGTCTGTGGTGGGAAAAATAAAAAGTATGACATTAACTCTGCTTGCTTAATCAACCATATTGCACATATTGCAGTGTGTGGCCCGCTGTTGCACCTCTACCTGTCACTCCAGAGCCCGCATGACACTCGCAGCTGGCAGAATTGTCCTCCAAGGGAACAAATCCAGGACGGCATCGACATTTGGTATCTCTAGTTTTCAGGCACTTCAGTTCAACCTCGCTCCCCCGCTCTACAGTAAAGAACAGACAACAGGATCTGCTCTTCTTCTGCTTTTCATAGCAGCCATTTAAACATGAAATAGTAGATAAACACAGGTGTCACTAAGGGTTCTGTATTTAGGCACAGGCAAGTTCATTAATGCGATTAGTAACACATGTGTTTGCCTACTATTTCATGTCAAAAGGCTGCTGTGGAAAAGGTCTGTAGGTTCAACATTAAGATCTCTCAAATTGTCTGTGAGATAACATAAGACTGTTAGCAGGCATTGCTCACATTATTGCATACTGACTAACTGCCTGATGCCAAAGCTGTAAAACTTACCGCCACTGCACGTTGTGCATTTTCGGCAATTGTGTGAATAATTTTCTTTATGCCAGAACTGGTTCTCAGGGCAGTCCTCACATGATCCCGGTCTTGCACGAGAGACCCTCATACCTTCAAGTTATCACATCATCAAAGGAAACAATGAGCTTCAATTGCAGTAAAGGGCTGTGCAGTCAAAACAAGATGTGCTGCATCCATGTGAAGGAAGAGCTGGAATTCATACTTTACCTTCTGGGCATTTCAAAAGAGCGTCCAAAAGTCCAAAAAGTTCAGAAAACGTGAGTGCGTACACCAGAGTGAGGGCTGGTCGGAGGGAAACCATGATCGGTGTGTCAGGGCTGAGGAGCGCAGCAGAACATTTCCGTGTAACGTACTGCAGGGAATCGTAACACCAAAGAAAACCACCGCCAAGAAGAAATCCCCACCTTTAAAGCCTACCACTCACAGCCTACGCTCATGCTTCCGAGACGATGAATCAGTATGAACCGTTTTAACGTCACCACTTGTCACGAATCAACTAATTCAACTAATTAAAGGACTCCTAAAAACTTGACAATCAACCTTGGACAAATGTTTAAAACGTACAGTTAGCTTCCACAGCAACCTTTTGTTCAGCCAGTGGGAGATATGCATTATCCCCCCCCCAAAAAAAGAAAAAAGAGTCAAATCTGTCAACGTCTCCTCTTGGAGCCCCATTTGCCTATTTGTGATTCTCCTCTCTCTCTCTTTTAATGACAACTTCTCTATTCTAATTTCCCTATTCTTTAAACAGAAGTCATTGGTATGGAAAACACTGGGGGGAAATCAGCAACTCACACAAAGGCAACTTCAGTTTTGATGTACACTTAAAAATGTCAAAATTATTTTAGAAAATGTCCTGGAGGTCTGATGTGTTAACCAAAAATCATCTCACTGATGTTTGTAATTTCTTAGGCTATGTTGTTATACATATAAACTTGTAATGTATATTTCTGAAGCATTGGTTAAATGTTTTGTTTGTTGAATGTTAGAAGAATTTCACTCTAAAGATTAATTCCGAAAATATGTTGACAAAATTGAAATTGGCCTAGAAGTTCACCTAAAAAAAAGGATGTGGCACCTTCTGTCATAACCGTTGTCAAAGAAAAAACTGACAAGTTGTAGGTTTGTTGAAGATGTTATCTTGGTTTCTGAAGAACTACAATGTTCTCTGCTACCTTCTCATTGACACCCATGACAATCCATATCCATTGTTTAAAATGTTGCCTATTATTCAAATAGCCCTTCAATGTCAAATGTAGAGTTGAAAGTTCATTGTGTTTAATAAATTTTGACTTTGATCAAAAATGAGGAAATGGAGTTGTTGGGTGATGGTGTATCAGTGATCACAACCTTATTTTACAGCTCAAGGTGCACAGAGCCACAACAAATCAAATCTGTGCAGCTGTCCTCTTCTTACAGTATCAATGTATGCAAATGTTTTTCTCCTTATAAATGCAGCTTTAATTTCGGCAAGTTCATTATCTTTTACGTAGATTTGTAAACTGACGGTTCACATATGAAAAATGTTGGATTCCATGCATATAAGATTGTCCCATGTCATTAATGTTTAATCTTTTTTTGTTAGGGTTTTTGGGCCTGAACAATGGCTGATTGGAAAATATCGAAGAAATTTGTGGTTTACATATCGGAAACTCTGTACTTTTGTGTTGTTTGCCAGTAAGATCAAATAGTACAGCTGCATATAGACTCAAACAGCAGGTGGAAATTTCTTGATTAATCTGCAAGTTACAACCACACAAATGCTAGATAGCTTCTTGCAAAGGATGCGGAGAACACTCCTCCGCTCACGTCTACCAGCTGGCTGTTGTTTAGTGAATTCTTTCAAATACGATAATAAGGATAATTAATAATGAATTAATTATTACTTAGGATGAAATCCACCCTTAAAGGTTTTGCTATGGCCATTTGCAATTTTGATTTGTAATAGTAACGTTAATTCATTGAGCAAACTTAGACCCAAGACTCTGTGGTCATCAAATATCAAATCCTGAATCTGTGGTGAATGATGGACCAATAACACTTTGGACATTGTGATGCAGGCTGAGCTTCTGGAGATAAATGCTGGTTTATAACTGAATGACAAAGCTCATTTGGCTACCAAACTCAAAGTAACATTCTTTGTCAAGTTCATCTCCAATCCAATGCTAGTGGATGGGTCCAGGTTTTGTATTTTTATAACATCACAGGGGTGCGTCAGTCAGGAC